>CM032001.1:2422105-2646215 GCA_018804465.1 Populus tomentosa
AACACTAACATTATAGGCCCAGCCTTTTGAATGGTAGCTAGGATCAATAGAGCTAGAATGGCCCTAAGTGAAAGCTTTGCCACCTAAACATAGTATGCTAATTATTGCAGTAATGACAAAAAGAAAGCATAGAAAGAGAGAACTCAAGCTACAGAAGTGAAATACTTGTAAAGTGAAAAAGAATTTGCATGGATCTCTTTTCCCTTGAGCTGAATGAGAAAACAACATTGACTGCCTGCCTGTTGCAGGATCCCTTCATAAAATATATACACAGAGAAGCTTCTTCATTGCCATGAGACTCATTAACAATATACTCATGCTGAACGTCAGACGTGCTGTCTGTATGCCGAACTCTCATCTGTTGAACATGGGAAATAAGTGAAATGATAATTAATATGTCAATAAAGTAAGCTAAAGGTGTAAGGCATATTACCCTTTGACAATCTTCGACAAATTTTCAGCCACTTTTATGGTCTGAAAGTGACTTGGAGCAACAAATGGTACTGCAAAAAATTTCCTTGCTTCATGAGATGGCTCATCGTGCTCATCATCCGCAACAACAGTATCATTATCTCCTTTTGGCTGACATTTTAGAAGACAAGTGTGCTTAAATTCATAAGGGGCATGCCAAGTCGGTAAATCATTACAGGTACCCAGAAATCTTGGCCGAAACCGATGTAGTGAATTTAGTATATCTTCATCTGAAGAAAAGATCACCAAACTGGAGATAAGCTTGGAAGAGAAAATAAAACAAAAAAGAAAAGAAATGAGAATAATAATAATCGAATTGAAAAACCAAAGAGGTTTACCATACAAGACAAGGTAATGATTGCATGTAACAAAGCATAAATGCTAGTGTTTAAATACATACATATCTCAGAGACATTATGTAGTGATGATTGGACAAGATTATGGAATGTGCACCATTCTTCTTCAATCTTTGGCAGCAACACAGTGGTATCTTTCATTTCATCATCATCTTTAAAAGGTGTTTCAAGTGTTCAAGGCGGTGCTTATCCTTCAGAAGAAGGCAGAATGTTTAAAATCATATACAAAATATCTACTATAAAGAGCATTCTTCAAAAGGTGTGAGCTAGCAACCAATTTTACCTTAAATATATGTTGCCAGAACTGATATGCACCCAGTTTCCAATTAGTATCATCTCCTTTCGACCAATTTGGACAGTATAGTTCGCAGTCTCCACCATAGTATTGGTAAGCGTACTCTGTATACTGAAGATTGATAAAAAAAAAACAATATTATCAGAGGGGAATTGTTCTCACAAGCAAGCACATGCAACTTATAAGACAATACCAAATGTTCCTCTCCAAAAGGACGAAGAATCGGTTGAGGGCTGGATATCCATCAATATGCCCAGTAGAATGCCTTGCTGGAGCAAGCCAAAGTCGCTGCAAACTTGAGTACAAGCACAGACGCATCAAAGGACAATGGGAAACTGGCAAGCAAACCGTCCATAAAAGGTGGGCTCGTACCGCCCCCTTGGAGATGGTCTATCCAATGCCTTCATGCAAACAAGCAAATTTAATGCATCTTCAATAAAACTCAGGATCTGGGGGATCCAAAGCCTTCTGCAACAAGACTGGCAATCAAATTTACAGAAATTAGGATGCTCAAATTTCAGTATACAAACTAAAATAAGGAGTTTGGTTCAGATACTTTTAACAAGATCTTTGACACCGATCTCAACAATTAATACCAACGGCTAACATCTAAATCACTTGACAGTTATTTTTCGCACTAAAAACTGCAAATACAACAAGAAAAAAATAAAATAAAGACCCTAACTGAGGTTTCAGGAGAATATTAAAACTTAAAATGTGGTTCAAGCAGGGTAGGCAAATCTACAAGGTGTCAAGTATATACAGTGTGCAGTTTGACCTACTTGACAGTTTAAGATTTTTGATCATGGCATTCATTCAACACCAACAAAATGGTTCACTTGTTGCATCACGCATTGTGCAAGTAAACAGTAGAAAAACCTACAAAGGAAGTTCTCTGACGAATGCCATGAAATAACTGACCTAATTTGAGTTGAATCCAAATTTTACACACCAGCTCATTTCAGTGTAAGGAAAAGTAATTCCAGCATATGTAACCAAATGCGTTCTATCCAATTCATTGCATTTATGCAAGATAAGTGGCTGCGTGTGAATTGAAAAAGATATTCCACCCCAACCATTAATTGTGAAGTACAATTCACAACAATATAAGAACCATACCCTTGGGATCATTAATGGCTCTGGATTCAGCACAACACATCAGAAGAACTTGTTGCCGCAAATGACAACCTCAATATGGCTGGACGTTCATGATCCTCCGCTTGTGAAAAAATGATTTTGTGACCAACCGATATATCTGGCCATCACAAGTTCGACCAGTTCTCCCTCTCCGCTGATCAGCCTAAACCATAATTTGCACTAATAAGAGTGTGAAGATTATACAAATCCAAGAACAACCTTTACGATGCTCACAATACCTGAGACTTAGAACCCAAACAAGCTCTTGTAGAATCCTTTTTCCTAGTAGCGTCCCAGAAAACTTGTAAAGATCGGCATGAATCAATGACATAGGCTACTTTGGGTATGGTACAGATGATTTCTGCAATATTTGTGGCCAATATTACCTATGAAAAGGGAACAACTTCAACCACGATAAGTTCTAGAACTGAAAACTAAAAGTGGCTAAAGGCATCAGTGTCATAAACATTTGTGAATGAAAGAATTGAAGAATCAAACTCTATTGATAAATTTTACTGTGTCCAGTGTGTATGTTTTGTGTCTGATGGAAAATATGCACCAAAACTTAACCAACCGTAGAACAAAAGGGGCACAAATTAAGCTTTCAAACATGTTCAAGCCTTACAAGAAGTAGGTGTATCATAAGATGTGAAAATTTTGTTTGATTTTTGAATGTCAGATGCAGATTCACTTCCCTATTGTCTTCCACTAACCACGTTAATGATGTCCCAACCAATTAGATGCATACCTTCCGATGAGATTTCAAGATTTTCATAGCCAAAAGAGCTTGTTGAGTGTCAATGCTTCCATGTAAAATGTGAACTTTAAAAGATGAACTAAGTGGATTCAGACGATGCCACTGCTGCTCCAGGTCAAGGTACGTTGGAAGGAAAACCAAAATGCCCTTTTCAATGTCTGGTTCATTTTCATGAATGTGCAAAATCAAATCAAAAATAAGTCCATGCACTTCTGGTTTGAAATCAGCAGCAGCCATAGAAGGGTTTGGTCCTGAACAGTAGGTTTGAGCCAATAAGTCTGAACTTGTTCCAAGAAGTTCAGTTACCTGCTCCAAAAACAGAACAAAATCATTGATTATACTAAAGGAATGGCTTTTCTGTCAAAAGAATCGCATGCCATCAAAGAATCTGACACTGCCTCTATGGTCCCTTTCATTCAGATATATGCAAGCCCCACACACCAATGCATACTTGCATGGTGATGTTTTCATCATGATTGCCTATGCAGTGTAATACCTAACAAATGATCTTTTTGTACAACATGAATGATTATAGAGAATTTACATTGCATGCTTTTTAACCTCCTCCAAATCTTCATCCAACCATATTATCCCTTCAAAACCTAGTTATGTGGGAATATTTCCAAACAACTTATATATCGATTGCATCATCTATTTTTTATGCTGTCAAATTCCTATATCAACCAACTAACCACAACCAAGTTATTTTCAACCACCTATTAAACTGATTCACACTCACTGACCAACTTCTTCATTCTTAAAGGAACATGTTAATTATTTAGCTCAAAATTGCTAGTCTGGAATGCCAAAGGCTTCCTAATGGAAATCTAGAATAAATATGGCAGTCATGAAACAATCAATTCAGGCGTCCCCACTCCCTGTACTTTATTGCGTCCCAAGCCAAAATCTCATTAAATAGTGCCAAGAAATACATCTGTTATAAAAACTGATATTTACATTTATAGAATGCTCAAAGGAGGCATTGTGCTTGAAAACTCTAGAATTAAAACCAGTTGAATTCTTCATCAATTCAAGGTCTTTGATGAAGAGCACAAATTCCATCAAGAAAAGTCCCTATATACAAATACTTGCCTGTTCAAGATATGACACTCTTCGCTGGAAAAGGGCCTGTTGGTTGGTGTTAGCGATTGCAAGCACCTCAACTCTCTCACCCCTACCGAGGTCTTTGAAGTAATCTCGGTATCTTGCAATATCAGCAGTTGCCGACATCAATACCACCCTGAAGAAAACAAAAATCTGTCATACTTCCAAATAACATGACTTGGACAACTCAATTGCTATGTGACATAGAAAACACAAAGAGACAAATATCCCACTCTTGTAGAAATAAACTGAGAAGGTGAGAGCAGGAGAGGAAGAAAAAAAAAAGCATGAAAATAGTGCAGGAGAGGAAGGAAAAAAAAGCATGAGAATAGCAACAAGTCAGCAAACAAAGGCTTCAACCAAGCAATTTAGGATGGAAGAAAACAAAATTCAATAATACAGAAAACATTGCTATACATGATAAAAGCCAAAGAGGCACCTCAGGTCATTGTTTTTCAGCAGAAACTGCTTGACACAAACAAGAACAAGATCAGATTCAACAGATCTTTCATGCACTTCATCAAGAATAATAGCCTTGTAGTTGAGAGCTTTCAACCCTTTCTCTCGCATTTCATCCAACAAAACACCAGCTGTTTTGAAGACAATTTCTGAACTGCTAAAGCAAAGAAAAGTAATTAGTGTAAAGACCACCAGTAATTGGCAAAGACACATCACAGTCCCAAGACCTCACTTTGGGTGTCAAGCAGAGAGAAGGAGAGGATATAGCACAGTAATTGAGTAGAGATGACACAAAAGTGATGGAAAAGCAAGTAAATCAACGCACGGGCTGGACAATACCTTGCCGATATAAGCTTCGAATGACCTATGTGATATCCAACCTGTGCTCCAAGTTCACAGTTACGAGCTTTAGCAACCATTTTAGCAACAGCAACAACAGCAAATCTCCTTGGTTGTGTGCATAAAATGGGTTTCATGTTTTCTTCCAGAAGAAACTGTGGAACTTGAGAGCTCTTTCCTTCAAAATAAAACAGAAAAATCTATTAATACCACAAAATGCTAAAAATATAATTATACAAAAACCATGTAAATTATTATAAATTCATAAGCCCTCCCAATCCAATATACTTGAACTCATATCAGATTTTAATTAAAATAAAAATCTTCCGCTTCTTTTTTCCGAAAAATGATAAACCACAGTCATCCATAACAGCAGGTTACAAGCACTACGATTGCCAAAAAAAAAAAATAGAGTAAATATTCCATGGTATCAAGTAAAAAACCAGGATCTTTGTTATAATAAACTTGTTTCCATTATTACTATGTTTTTCAGCTTGATCATTTCAGAACCAAACAGATTTTTTCCTATTTTTATCCTTTCGCTTTTTTTTATCAGCCAAAAACTAAAAGAGAAAATGCAAAAAAAATATTGAGAATAACGGAAGGATTCGTACCGCAGCCAGTCTCGCCGACGATGAGAGTGACGCGATTTTCCAAGATTTTCTCGACAATTTTGTCCTTGTGAGCCATTACTGGAAGAGACGCGAAGTTCGATTGCGGAAATGGTGCAGAACGTGAAGAGCTACACGACGTAGGAGATGATGGCGATTCCCCCCATTTTCAAAACCCTCGCTCGCTCACAAGCTCAGTACTGTATCGCAATCCCTCTTTCTGCGCGGACAAAGAGAAGGGAAGGAAAAATGGGAAGAAAGCAGTCTCCGCTAGAACTACTTGTTTTGCAAGGGAAGAGCGGTTTTTCTCTCTCCCGCCACGGGCTTTATATTGGCCCTTTTTTCGATGATGGGCTATCATTGGAGAAAGTAAGGTTTAGTAGGTTTAGTTGAGCTCGAGAATTAGTTCTACTCTAATTGGTTGATGGAGGGATTTTTCTTTCGTTTTGGTCTTTGACTTTTATTTTTTCGCCTGTGTTGAGTGTGAGAAAAATACACCTGGGTACATGAAATAGCAACGTCATCTCCTTATTCCGCAAGTTAAAGAAGGAGGTGGGTCCCTGTCGAGTTTTCAAATACTTGCCGTTGGACCGCTCACTTTCGAATCCTTGACGCTTTTTCGACGACTCGTGTTGACGGACGGGCCGTGATCTCATTTTTACACAGCTTTGTTGTTTACTTTATTTTATTTTAAATTAACATTTTTTAATATTTTTATATTATTTTAATATTAATATCAAAAATAACTTTTAAATATAAAAATATTATTTTAATATATTTTTCAACGAAAAAGAATTCACGATGAAGACTTGAACAAATTATCTAAATGCTGATTGAAGAACAACAAAATGTATTTTTGAAGACATTATCAAATACAATAATATTTTTATATTAAAACAGGTGAAAAGTGCGCATGCAAGATATCTAGATCCAAACTGAGGACAGAAATTGATGTGGAGGATGCAAGGAGAGAGGTGGAGATCATGAGGCATTTGCCTAAACATCCTAATATTGCGAGCTTCAAGGAGGCATACGAGGATAGAGATGATGTTCATCTTGTCGTGGAACTTTGCAAGGGAGGTGAGTTTTTTTATAGGATTGTTTCTAAAGGGAATTACACCGATCGTGCTTTTCCTCTCTTTCTTTCTTTCTTTTTTCTTTTTTGGTTATGATTTGACCAGAGAGAAGTGTCGATCAGGTGTAATGAAAATGGGACACATGATTAATCCAGATCAAGGTTAATCTTAACAAGACATGATTCAAGATTAATGTTTCTTTAATGAATTCTTGTCTTAAGTAGTTGAGGGGCTTGATTTTTCATGCATTCCATCTGTAATTTTAGATGTTGAAGCTCATTCCAAAATGATCATGATCATGATATCAAAATCCATGGCTGCTAAACAAGCATAATCAAACATCCAGTGAAACAGGTATATCTTCAACCTTGTTCCTTGGATTTTCATTGCTGAATTAGCTTTGAAGTTGCAGAGAATCAGAAAGTTGATGGTAACCGAAATAGAAATGGAAGCTATCATGAAAACAAATTGTTCAGCGCCACTAATTTGAAAGCTGAACCTACACAATACCATATCACAGATTATTCGAAGGACAGAATCGCATGGACCATCAGTCAAGGGAAGTGAGAAACGAAGTTCAAAGCAAAGTCCGTTGAAGTTTCAGTTCACTTTTCCACAAAAGAGTAAATATGCGTTCACAGATTTAAAGTGTTTCCTATACATATAATTACCAGCAACAAAAGCAAGTTGCAGATCGATATGTTAGTAAACAGACGACAACTATATACAGTACACCAAGCATGGCGCTTGCCGTAAAACCACACAGATTTGAATCAGAAGCTTTTTTTATTCTTCCGTTCCTTTGACATCTTACTAACCATCCACACATTGAGCAGCCTCTGGAAAGGATGAGCCATCAAACCAAAAAATGAAAGAGCAATTATCCTTCTTTTAACTTGCTTGGAGAGTACTTGTTCCTAAAAGGTTCCAACTTCCACGGACACAAGGGTTTTGAAGTTTAGATGGCTGCGGTAACATACCTGTCATGGGAAGCAGCTTGGAATTGGAATTGGAAGATTAATCATCTCCATTTTTGCTTGAACCACCCATTTTACCACCCTTTCCCTTGCCACCTTTCCCTTTGCTGACACTGGCATTTTTGAGCTTGAGGTCTTGCTACAAGCAGCATGAGTCACATCTGCTAGACCATTCTCTAATGCTCTAACCAGGTTCTCAAAATAATTTTTTGTCACGCTGTTGCAAGTAGGTATATAAAGAGGAGTTAATGCCAGTATTATAATTGCGGTAATACCTAAATGCTTGTACAAACATCTAATTCAACAAATTTAAAGAGGAGATGAATCTTTACTGTGCATAATGACATTTAACATGACTATTGTCCAGGAGGTGAAAGAAAGTGCAGGAAGTGCTGCTGTCTAATTAGGTGATGAAACTCCTGATAAATTGTCCCACCAAGTTTTCAAGCATCTCAGCCTCTCGAGCAATTCAGATGCATACAAGAACTACTCTCCTAATTAAGCATCTACAAATTCATGAATGGAAAAAGGAACATTAAATAATGATGGCTACGTGCAGCACTGGAAACAATTTCATGGATAAGTAGTTAGATGTCGTACATTTTTTGGACAAAAAGGGCCATCTATCAATTGCATATGTACACTTGGACATTATAAAAGTAAAGCTTGAACAGCTGAAAAACTATCTGTAAACCTTCTAGACAAGCAGTTGCCCCTAAAGGGGCTAAACCTAAACATAAAGAGCACGTCAATGACAATTTGCAACAATACCTGGTCAACCCGGCTAATTTCGTCCGGAACTCGTCGAACTCTTTTGATGGGCCATCAGCAACAAGAAACTGTTGTAGTTCCTTCTCTGCACATTGATGAAGCCTTTCCAAACCGGACTCAGCCTCACCTACAGAGCATGCAAAGATTATTTTATTAGCAATGGTGCCATCGAGAACAAATAGATAAACCCAGCATACTCCTTTCTCTTATCTTCTTTTTTATCCATGCTTGGTTTGTATAATCACTAACTCAAATTGGACCCACAACCATGTACCCCGCCTCTCTTATGTGAAGGGATGCATGCATGTAGTTGGGCTGTGAGACCATTGGCAACCTGTCTCATACAAATCACTTGGTAAATAATTAATCATATGCATACCTTGCAAGTACTCAAAAAACTGTCTCTTGGCATGCTCATGCTCAGGAAGATAAAACCCGTATGCATACGTCCATTTCAGAACTCGCCTGCATTCAACTATCTGCAAACAAACACGGGAAGACAAAAGATGATACATGGCTTGATCTTTTACCTTTATTTTGTTCCTCCCTCCCCCAACCTCTCTACCAAAAAAAAAAATAGTAATGGTAATAGCGAAATATTATATGACAATTCACCTGAAGCCAAGCTTCCGTTATGAACTTCAGCTGAGACTCAGGTGTGCAATGTACGTCACTCAGCTTCTCAAGCTGGAAAAAAAACAAAAAGTTAAAACAATCTCTGATATCATTCAGCAGGCAGCTAATCGATATAGAACATTCGATAGACAACTTGAAATTTGCAAATGAAGAACAAATAGTATGAACAAGTTTACATACATGCACGGTCTGCATTTGATGCAAATCTGCAAGAGCTTTTTGCCTCGACTGCCACATAGAACAAAACTTTCAGATTCCATTAAGACATGCTCCAAGTCCATGTATACAAATGAATTAAAAAGAAAAGGATAAAAAGGGTTGAGATGAATATAATAGCAAAAGTATAACAGAAAAAAAAAAAAAAAAAAACTTTAGCATTTACTGAACTTTTTCGTAAAACAGTAATCTAAGTACAAGTTCTCCAGAGAGATCCTTGCAAGAGGTACAGGTTACAGTCAGAAACTGAGAATCTAAATTCCAATAAAAACTAGAATCAAATGTTGTCCTTTGTCATTGTTATATCTTTATAGTGGAGAGGGCTTTTTAAGAATGATTGAGTAAATTACGTATCTATCCAACTGATTTCAACTAAGGTACAGAGCAAAATAGCACTTTCTGGAACTGACTCTTCTGTTTCTTTTTGTGCTGGTCTAAATTCATTTCCATTGCACACAGTTGTGAGAGAACCAAAAAAAGGAAAGAAAGAAAGAAAAACACAAGTCAAAGCTAAAAAAGGGCCTTCTAACCCTGATCCACAGTGGCAATCAAAGCACACTACATTTGACCCTAACCGCTTTCATACTTCTTTCTACCCCCACCCTCCAATTGAAAAATGTTAGTTGGAACTTGGAATGAACAAGAGACAGCAGAACAGGTCAACCTATTAAATGGGAATGCTCATGAAGATCTCAGAAAAAACTGCACCACGATTCCTAATCAGCTCTAAGTTAAAGTTAACTGTGACAGAAATACCCATAGTAGTAAATCTTGAAAGACTGTTAGCATGATATATAGACCAAGATTAGGTGCCTTAATTTTTTTGCATAATAGGTGCAAGAAATCAAACCACAAAATATATACGTGGGCTATTGCGTTAACAAGTTGATCAATATGCAAAAATTACTGCATATATGCACATTTGAGTTGCAGTTAAATTCAAGCGTATTACCAAAGAAAAGTCACTTCTAACTTCCACCACAAATATCAGTCGAATGAATGAAAATCATTGAAAGCTTAGCACAAACACAGAAAAATTAACTCAATGCAAGAATAGGACATTCAAAACTTCCAAGGAAGAGAAAAATTAACAGATTTAACTTCAAAAAATGTCAAAAAATTAACTGAGTGCTGTGCAGGCAACTAAACATCCAAAAGCACCGAGGGAAGGGAGGGAAATTAATGGTATCAGCCTTAAAGAATGCAAATTAACAGTTACAACACCAGAAAACTATCATAGAAACTTTGAGATAACACCAGCAAGAAATGATGGGAAAGAAACTACAAAAGAAAAAAAGAAATAAGCTGTAACTTGACATACAAACAGCAACAAACAAAACTTTAGCATACCAACTGATTGCTTGCCCATCGTTCATAATAATGGGTGTATCTCTCCAAAGAATTTTTTGCCATTTCTCGCCTCCTCTCTGACTCATCATACTACAAGTGATAATATGAATTTTGCAAGACATTAAGGAATCACCATCTTAACTATTTCAAGGAATTAATGCAATGCATGAGGTAGATCTAATAAAACTGACAATATTAGCACACTTACTGCTCCCTCTTGCTTGGCTGCCTCGTATCTGTTACAAGCATAGAAACCACCTGTCCGCTCACCATGATCTGACCATGCACCAAGGCACAGCCTGCATTTACCATTGAGGTTAAACAAAACCCCATCCAGAGGATAATCAATTTTCAAAGGTTTCAGCAAAACATTAAGAACTTACCAACAAAATTCAAATTTACAAGGGGGGGTGCATGTCATATGCATGCACCCTTGGTTTTTTTCAATTGGTCGCTTGCATTTTGGACAAGGTTTGGAATTAGCAAGTATCCTGAGTGTAATCAAATATAAAATCAGTATAAAGCAGCATCAGCTCTTAAAAGTATCAACTATTTAAAACTATCTTCTTACAGCGCTACACGTGTGTGTGTGTGTGATGACATATATCCCTGTCATCAATAAAAGGGAGTAAATAAGTCTCTATCTATCTACCAATTCATGTTTTCAGACTCAGCGCTGTTCTTCAAAATCCACTTTTCAACAGTGCCACAGTCTACTGGACGATGAGCTTCCTCCACACACTGCAGTTACCCAATGGCGATAACAAATCACTACAAGACAACTAATTTCTACAGAATCTAGTATAGTAACACTTTCAATATGAAGTGTGCACTCACGTTCCAGCAAAAGCTATGTGAACAGAGGCAGGAAACATCAAAGCTTCCACTGCCAGCAGCAAAATCAACAGCATACTCACATCCTGGAGCAGGACACCACTTGGTCTGAAAGTAAACAAGAAAAGAGAGAAAAGGATGTGTGTAAAAATAAGTATTTTAGATCACAGAAGATTTTATTAATGAAAGAAGAAAATATGCAAAAACAGTTGGGAGAATGACCCATCCTCCAAACCAAGAAACAGACAACAAAACTATGATAATAAAGCATCCCGATCTTACCGAATGTCAGCTACAGAAACACCTCTAAAAGAACCTGAAGCATGACACCATAAAGAAGCAAGAAACACTATTCTATCCCACAGAAACTGTGCAGATGTAAACTGACCATTGAAAACTCTAGCATTCCTCTTTAACCAAATAAACCAAATGATTTTACAGACACAACACTGAAAAGAAGGTTGTAACAATAAGAGGGAACTCATGATGGGGGAAAGGAGAATATAGCCACTTTTAGCACTAAATGGCAGAATAAATTGTGCAAATTACTAAAAAAAACATATTATAATTATCACCAAATTTGTGCGCCAGTATTTGGTGGAAGAAGGATGACCATACCCACTTTTAACACTAACAGGAAACAGAGAATTACACCAAATATAGTAACAAGATTTTGGGGTTCCATATTGAGGGCACACCTTTCTGTTGCCTTCAACATAAGACCTTAGGAGGTACCGAGAGTATTTCTCCTTATCTTCATCAGGGGCTAACAAATTGATCATGTCTTGACCGACAGCAGCTCGACAAGATGGATCAGGGCATCTTAGCATCAAACATCCAGGACCATCATTAATTGTTGAGCTAATGTAACCTACATAGTGAGGAAAGGATAGCAAAAAATTAATAATGACTAACTGGAAAGCATGGAAAAAGCTAAACTATTCAAATTGGCAATAAAATGCTCAAGTTTATCAATTGCAAACATGTTCCAGCCGGAAGAGTAATAAACAAGATATATGCAGAACTTGCCACAATCAAATCAAGTTCTTTATGTATAAAGTAATAAAATCTTGAAGGGGAAACAAAAAGGCATGGGAGGCACACAGACATGCAATTGTACAAAGTACACGATAAAAGAGAATAAAACCCAAAAAACAAGACCAAAATATTAGCCCTTACACTGTTCTTCATTGGGAAACAGAGAGCGACATAAGAGAAATGAACCATACAATTTTTATTTGGAAGAACCTTTATGAGAGGAAATGAAAAAAATGAAGGGGATTGGAGGTTTCCATAACACTGCCTATAGATAGTAAAAAATTCCAATAACACAAAACTAGAGTATTGACAAGGGAAGATATTGAGTTTATAATTCCATGAATCTTATTTTTCCAATTACAATCAAGCAATCTTTCCACTCTTCAGGCTTTTCGAATTAAAATTCCCTATATATCTTATCACTTAATGGGGGGGAAGTACATTAAATTCCTCAAAAAAAAATTAAGGGGGGGTAACTATTCCTCCTTCTATCCCAACTTTGTGTTGAGTCTAATTAAACTTCAAAGCATGCACTAGTTTTGAACAAAGCATAAAAAAAGATCCCCCCCCCCCCCAAGAATCACAGATGAATTTGATGCACACCTGAAATTAAATCTCAGTATCAATCTTCATGATGATAACAGTAATAAATAAATATACAAATAACAAAAGAAAAAAAAAAAGGAAATTTACCTGACCAGCATGTATTACAGAAAGGATGGCCGCAAGAAGCTGAGATAATCTTATTGCAAGGAAAGGATTCAAAGCAGATCCCACAAGTAAGCTGGCCATAAGAGCAACCGGTGTAAGTTGCACAAGCACACATGCACACGGTGCCAGAAAAAAAAAAGCTGTGGATATCTATCTTAAACCACACAGTCATGTAACTAGAGCACTTACTTCTCGAGCATTGGAAAACTGAACTACTTGCTTGTCTAGCAAGCCAACAGATATTCGGACAGCATCTTCATCAGAAAACCATGCATCATGCACTTTACTAATACTCCTGTAATGCTGAATTTCATTAGAACACCAAGATAGAAGAAGTTCTACTGCACAGCATGCACAAGTTGCCATAGTTATTTTCCACACACAATTCACCGATTCGCTGTGAACAACAATACAAGCATTTGTCTAAACCCTAACAAACTAACTAAAAAAAAATGAGAAAAGATCTGCTAATTTACCAATTATAATGACGGAGCAAGATGCTTGCTGCGACTCTTGATATGGAAAGGACAGTAGATACTCTTGTTATATCATCTTCTTGGCGTTGACGTATATCTTCTTCCTTCAAGACTGTATAACTTTGCTGAAGCAGAAAACACATGCAAAACATTAGAAGCTAATAGAAAAAGAAACAAAGCAAAATCAAAACCAAAGAGCTATCACCTTACAATTTTAACTTTCCAGCTTCAAAGAGTAATGTTCCAACACCCAAAAAGGATTGTTTTTTTATTTATTTTTTACAGATTCAACATGTTTCTGTAGTGAGGAAAAGCAATAAAGGAAAAAGAAAAAAAGGAGGGGCCAAGGAAATACAAAGAGACACAATGCAGAGCCTAATACAACACTTAGAATCAGATAAGCTCATTCACTCATGATTTGAATACCAAATTGTTACCCAAAATTTCATCTTTCTTCCCATGTCCTCTTATCAACCAAACAATCTTTCAATCACACTAAACAAGCACATCCCTTCATTCACTCATTCCATTCATTTTCCTCAAATTTTCCTCTTCAATAAAACAGACAGACCCTAAGCAAAGCAAAGACATGTCATCAGGCTCGACAACAGCCTCAGCAATGTAACCACCGTCGTCGTCGTAGTATAAAAGTAAAGCCCGTCTTAGTTGAATTGAGATCCTTAATAAATCTCTACTTCTTGTTTTCATTCTAAGCTGGTTTGTGAAATCAAACCCATCAATTATTAGATGGACGAACAGCTTCAAATCCAGAGACGCCCGCATAACATAAATTAAAAGCATATCAGTGTGGTCACAAATTGGGGGGAGAGGTAAAAAAAGTCAAATTCCCTGCTTCTTCACTGAAAAAAAAAGAAGAGGAGATGATGCAACATGAAAAGAGATGTCTCCCACAGCCTAAAACAACTTCTTATATCAGTTAGGCTCTCTTCCACCTAAACTTTGTCACGGGAGAAACACCAAGAAGCAATATGCCTTCCAGCACCTAATCCAATATATAGCAGTAAAGGAGATTATAATCAAACCAAATATCACAATGTGGCTAACGTGGCTTAAGTGAACCCAACTCACTGTCCGATACTTGATCACCAAAATCAACATACAGTATATGATCCACTAGTCCAATTTCGCATCCCTCCATCAAAAACCAAGTAGCCAAAAGAAACCTCTACCCAATACAAATAGATTTCTAGCAAAAAACATACTAGCTTTACTTAAGTTCAATGCTCCCCTCTCCTAACCCTCAGTCAAAAAGCAAAATCAACCATATAAATTACCCTTTTATTAATCAAATTTAGCTCAACTAACATGCACATGATCATTCAGGAAAGAGATGAACGACTAGTTCTGAAAGCCAGGAAGCTGCTAATTCAAACGTTTCAAGAAGTCTTTTATCCCTTCATTCACCCATTCCCTACACTCACATCAAAATTTTCCTCATCAACCAAACAAACTTTAATTAAACCTACACTCCTCTAAACAAAACAAAAAAATCCATCTACCCTCACAAAAACACACACTTAAAATCCCCATAATAACTACTTAATTCCCACCAAATTATCTTTATCAAATCTACACATCACCTCAATTCCACTAAAGCAATAAGCTTTAGCCCTTAAAATCTCTAAAAGAAACAAATAATCACTTATTACTCCTCTTAACCCAAAATCAGCACAACAAGTACAAAGCAGCAAACTTCATCACTAAAATCACAAACAAAAAGATCACCTGAGAGCGGAACGACAAGTCATCAGGATCATCAACAGCTTCAGCCATAAAATCATAATCAGGACCATCATCATCGTCATTAGCATCATCATCATCATCATCATTATCATAATAAACACCATCACTGTAAAAATCATCCTCCATGTCACCACTATAGAAATCATCGTCAACTGATTCGACGTCGTTCGCGTCCATCATGTCATCCTCTGAGTCCATCTCGTCAAAACCCTAAAACAAATTGGGAGGAGGAGAGGATTAAGTGTAATAAATTAATAGATAGTTTTTTGAAAATAAAAAGGGTTTTTCTAAATTAGGAAAAATAATAATAAATTATGGAGAGAAAGGTAGAGGAGCGAAGAGTGAGGTAATAAGTGGGTGTGGAATCTGGATTATGCGTTAGGTGAATTTTAACAATGCAAAGGTGCCGTGATTTGCATAAATTAAAAATAAAATATTATTATTATTATTATTAGTACTTAAATTTATATTCTTAATAATTATTTTATTTTATGATATGAATCACAAAAATATTTAAAATATAAATAATAATTTATTTAATATGTTTTTTTATAGCAAACTTTTTATTTTAGGTGAATATTAAAAAAATTCAATAAAAAACTAGAAATAAAAAAATCAATTTAAAAAATATCATGAATTAACTTAGGTTTAAATTTAATTGGATAAATTATGGAATCCATTTTAAACTTATTACATGTAATATTTATATATATATATATATATATATATTTATTCTAAACACACGGGATTAGATGCATGGATTTTTTTTATACCAAACAATAACTCCCTTTTTTAGAAGAAAAAAATAAGGGTGATTTGCTGCCCTTAAAAAAAAGAAATTTAATTTTTTTGAAAGTATAACAAAAAAAAAAATTCTTGTGTAAAGTAAAACAAAGAAAACTCTTAAAAACAAATAAAAGGTTTTGAAAGTGCCTCAAATTAAAAAATAATAATAATAATAACTACCACGCAAAATGAAATAATATTTTAACTAGATGAACCTAGAAAAAAAAAGACCTAAACTAGTTGTTTAGGCCAATTTAAATCAGCATGGTAAATTCATGATTTTGGATCAAAAAGTTGGGTTATCTTTTTAAAAAATAAAAAAATAAAAATTTTAATAAAAACAATATTAAATAATGAAATTTAAAAATAATAGTTTTGAAAAGGAGGAAGAAAATTGTTGTTGATCCAGGTTAACATCTCACATTTGTGACCCGAGGTGTGACAATCCTAAAATTTATTGAATAAAAACACGTATTTATATTTATTCACACCAATTTTTTATGTATATAATCTACCAAAACTTTAATAAAATTTCTTATATACCAGAAAATCTCACGTTGTTGATTATATCCCATTACACTTCTATCCACAATTTCAAATTTTAATTCATTATCTTGGATCTAACCAAACATCAATAATACTCATCATTCCACTCCAAACATATATGATTATATCCATAAATAATTATAAAATCTAAGGAAGAATAAAATTTAAAATATAAGCATCTAAGTCGTGAGAACATCATATTAATAATTTTGTTTATTCATATTCATTCAGATGTTGTTGATACACAAGTAAATAAGATTACAATCAATCTAAAAGATAATATATATTATTTTCAGTCTATAATAACAAAACATGATAAAAAAATGATAAAAAAATGACTCCACGTGACATAAATAAGAAGGCCATGTAAGACAAATATAATTATTATAAAAATACAGCAATTATAGTAATATTCAATCTTTTAATTTATAGATCATACATTATTGTTTTGTTTTATTTAATCATTATTTTTTATTCACAACAATCATATTATAACACTTTCTTTGATATCTAGTCCATCTTATTTCTTTTGAAAATCTATGATTTCTTAATGTTCTTTTTATACTTTTCATCGATTCCTAAGTTTAGTTAATGCAAGTAATTTTATCAGCATTATTAGTCTCATTTACCTAGCATTAACTAATCAGAACTATAAATTAATGTTGATATCAATATGTCTCATTTACCTAGAATAATTAATTAATCTTTTTCCGGACATTTGAAAATGTTGATGTTAAGAAACCTTTTGGCATCATTAACCTCTCTTCATGAGTAGTTAATCAAGTTTTAATGAAAATAACTATATTAATATAATTCATTAATATAATTTGTTATTAAGATACCTAGAGTAACTAATTAGATTCTTTTAAATGCCTTAATTTTATCCATAGCTAATCAAGTTTTCCTTCCATCATTTATTTATTTACTTTTTTCCACCATAATATCACAACAAATGAATAATTTTCAACACTAACATAATGTAACAATGTTATACCTGTTGTGTTAAAAGCTTCTCCTTCGACTTGAGTTAGTGGCATAATTGTTAAAGTATCCAACATGAATTAATTATCTCATTAATCAACACAGACCTAAACGGGCTCAATAATAAATATCACTATTATATTTAACTTTTCATTCTCAATGTTCAATTTCAATTTCTAACGGAATTAGTTATATGTTAGATATAACTTCATCATTTAAAATTTTTATTACTTATTTAAATGATTAACTATACATAACTATTTCATCATACTTTCATCTTTATCTACCTTTCTTATATTCTAATTACACCATATATTATATCTTAACAAAATCTTCATATTAGCTTAAAACATTACTAATTTAACCCTCATTTCATCATTGTTGGCCGACCCTAAGAAAGAAAAACATGAACTTGCTAATTTCTGTATTTTTTTCTTACTTAGGAACCAATTTCTTATTCTTTTGTCTAATAATTTCTTCAATTACACTAAATTCTCAATTTATTAAACTCATCATCAACATGTAAAATAACATTAAATACTAAAAACTTATCATTCACATCATTTATAACACGGTTACAATGCAATTTATAAAAGCTATCAATAAAAAATATTATTCATTTCTTTAGATATAGTTGGCCACCTAAGGCCTTATTAATCCTCCAATTTCTTCATTATTTCATTATAAATTCATTCATTCCATAACCTATGATCCTAGAAACCCAATTTCAAGATAATTTACATTTTCTAAAAATTTCCATTTAGAACCATGATTTGATCTTGCAAGAATTTTAATGAAAATCAAGAAATTTATATTCAAATTGATATAAACATGTTCTAAATATCCTACCAAGTTATAATTTTAGTTTCGAACACTAACTAGTTTAGGTTTTCTCCAAGTTTTCTTTGTTCTCTCCCTTTTTTTTTCACTCACTCCTCTGATCAATTTCTCCCTTTCTCTCTTTACAAATGGTCTCTAATCTTAGTGTTTTTTTTTTGTTGTTTAATCCTTTTTTAAACCCACTTTTACCCTCAATCCCTCTTTTCATAAGCATTTGAATGTTTTTGAAATTTTTCATGCTGGCGTCCTTTTCTTTCCATGTATTTGACGTAGACCTCGAAGAAATAGAAAGAGAGATGGAAAAACTTGCTCCAAAATTCTCTTAATTCATTTTCTTAGTTATTTTTCTAATCTTCTCCTAACATTTAATACCCGTTTTAGTTTTTTTACACTAACTTGGTCCAAATTCTCTTTTTTTATTTTCAAAATAATCTCACTAATCATTATTATTTTATCATAATAAAATTCTCATGATGCCTTGTTTACTATTTTTTATTATTTTACAAAAATTTCTCTAGACCTACACAGGATATGAGACTGACATCGCATCAACTAAAAACCAATAAAATATTGATAAATAAAACATAAAAAGAAAAAAAAATAATTTAAAAAAGTGATTGAAAGGAGGGGAAAAATAGTTAAAATAATAAGAATAAAATTAGGCATAAAAATAGATAAAATAATAAAGGATGAAATTATAAAAACAAAAATCAATTAAAAAATTGATATAAAAATAACAATTAAAAAACATAGATCAAATATGATATTAAATAAAATCTCAATAGATAAAATTAAAAAAAATAGTAATTAAAAGAATGATAACCGAATTTGATATAAAAACCAAATAAAAAATGATGAAATTGAAAAGAAAAAAATAACAACTAAGAGAACGAAGGCCAAATATAATATAAAAATAAAATAAAATTTTAAAGGGATAAAAATAAAAAGAAAAATTAATAAAAAAATATTTAAAACAATCAAAGATTAATCAAATGAGAACTATAACTAAAATAAAAATAAAATTAGAGGACACATTCCTTTTTTTCTTGGCCAACATGTATCTTGATACCACGAGAGAGAAAAGAGAGGGGAAAGAAAAAAACCCGAGTGCTACTAAACCACCGAGAATGATGATACACACGTCAGTCCAATAAAAGCGTAGCTATTCCATCGGATTTGGTGACACAACAATTTGGTGTTTTTGGCCACCAAAGCATGTTGCATGTGCTCCTTGAATGTAGCAGCTCTTTCCCATGGGTAAACACATTTTTTTTAGATGCTTGATTTTTTATTATTATTAATTTTATACCTCTAAAAAGATCAAACTAACCCTTATTTACATTGTTTATGATGTAAAAATCATGATAAAAAAATCCAAAAATTCCTTAAATGTTAGTCTATAAAATTCTGTATACAAGAAACGATAGTAATTACAATGCATATAAAAAATGATTTACACAAAAACCCTTCCATGGTAGTCTAATTGTTTTTTCCTATAAGGGCCGGGTTTGGTATTAATTACATTGTGCAACAAAAAACAAAGTGATAAAAAAAACCCCTTCAATGCAAGTTATTTTTTATTTTCTTTAAAGGGTATTGCAATATTTTTACTATTTATTTTTTGTTTGAAAAAACTAATTTGACCAATAAAAATCAACAATGATCATTGTATCCTCATGAAAAGATGATCATACCCCTAAACCAATACTATTTTTATGAGTGGAGAGGTAAGCCTTATAAAATTCATGTTAATTATAGTTTATAGATTTGATTCGAGAATTAACTTTTAAAAAACCTAGGTTTTAACACATGAAATAAATCAAAAACCAAGCTAAATAAACCAAGGTTATCAATTTCATTATGATTGATGTTATGTTTTTTATATTGAAATGATAAATTTTTATTCTAAAGCGTGTTTACAATACAAACATCAAACATCAAACATCAAGTATCTAAATATAATTTTAAACTTTAAAACATTATAGAGGACCAAAATTAAAGAAACCAGGGAAAAAAGGCAAAGAAAAAAAAACGAGGACTAAAAGGGAACGAGAAGGAAAGGGGAGGAGGAAAGCAAAAACAACTGGAGGAGAAATGAAAAACTGAAACCCTGCTGATCCAGATGAAAAAGAACAAAAAAAGAGTTGTAAGAAACGACGTCGTTTTGGCCTGGGAGAACAGTTTACCGAAAAGAATTTAAGCTGAAGCGTTACCGTTTCATTCTAGGTTAAGCCATGTTTCCCTTTCTTCCCCCTCCTCTGGCATTCTTCTCTCCTAGTTCAATTGATGGCCATGGCAATGAAGCGGCAAAGTGCTGTAATGGCCATTTCTTCTTCAGCTTCGACCCTTTTAGGGTTTCATTCTCAGCGAAGCCAAACTGAAATGGGTATGATTTGCTGTCTTCATACTTCCACTATTAGTCGTAGTCGTAGTGGTAGGCAAAAGTACCAAAAGGGATGTTCTTTTACAAACATTGAAGATGCCTTGTTTTCTTTCAACCACATGATTCATAAGCATCCCCTGCCTTGTATTGTTGAATTTGATAAGTTATTATCAGCTCTTGTTAGAATCAAACATTATGGGACTGTGCTTTCTTTGTGCAACCGAATTGAGTTGCTGCGGATTGAACGTGATGTCTTTCATTTTAACATTTTGATCAATTGCTTCTCTCGCTTGCGACGTGTCGATTTTGCGTTCTCTGTCTTGGGAAAAATCATTAAGCTTGGTTTTGAACCTGATGCTGTGACTTTTTCTAGTTTAATTAATGGGCTTTGTTTTGAGGATAAATTTGCTCGTGCTATGGAATTCTTTGATGAGATGGTGGCGAGCGGATATCAACCCAATCTACATACTTATAATACGATTATAAAAGGTTTTTGCAAGATTGGGAAAACCACTGTCGCTGTTGGATTGCTCAAGAAAATGGACAAGGCGGGTGGCCGACCGGATATTGTAATCTACAATACAATTATTGATGGCCTTTGCAAGGATAGACTAGTCAATGAAGCTTTAGATATCTTCTCTGAGATAAAGGGTAAAGGCGTTCAGCCTGATGTTTTCACTTATAGTATCTTAATGCATGGTCTATGCAACTCAGACCAGAAGGAAGAGGCTTCAGCATTGTTCAATGAAATGATGAGTCTGAACATCATGCCAGATGTAGTTACCTTCAATATTTTGGTTGATAAACTTTGTAAAGAAGGCATGCTTTCAGAGGCTCAAGGAATAATCAAAATAATGATTGAAAAGGGTGTGGAGCCTAATTATGCGACTTATAATTCGTTGATGAACGGCTATTGTTTGCAAAACAAAGTTTTTGAAGCTAGAATGGTATTCGATGCAATGATAACCAAGGGCTGCATGACTAATGTTGTTAGTTACAACATCTTAATCAATGGATATTGTAAGGCCCAGAGGATAGATGAGGCAAGAGAACTTTTCGATGAAATGAGTTTTCGAGGCTTAATTCCTAACACTTTTAATTACAACACTCTTATTAGTGGCTTGTGCCAAGCAGGGAGACATTGTGAAGCAAAAGAGCTTTTCAAGGATATGCAAGCCCAGGGCTGCTCCCCAGATTTAGTAACTTGCACAATTTTGCTCGACAGCTTATGCAAACTAGGGTATCTTGATAATGCATTGAGATTGTTTAGAGCAATGCAAGATAGTAGCTTGAAACCTAATCTGGTAACCTATGATATCCTGATTCGTGCCATGTACAAATCCGGGAATCTTAAAACTGCAAGGGAACTGTTTATGGAATGCACATATAATGGATTGCAACCTGATGCTAGGGTATCTACTGTAATAATAAATGGACTTTGCAGAGAAGATTTGATAGATGAAGCATACAAAGCTTTCAGAAAAATGGAAGAGGATAGCTGTCCACCAGATGTTTGCTCATACAATGTTATTGTCTGAGGATTTCTCCAGAACAACAAGAAGATTTGATAGATGAAGCATGTGAAGCTTTCAGAAAAATGGAAGAGGATAGCTGTCCACCAGATGTTTGCTCGCACAATGTTATTGGCTGAGGATTTCTCCAGAACAACAAGAAGATTTGATAGATGAAGCATGTGAAGCTTTCAGAAAAATGGAAGAGGATAGCTGTCCACCAGATGTTTGCTCGCACAATGTTATTGGCTGAGGATTTCTCCAGAACAACGAGAAGATTTGATAGATGAAGCATACAAAGCTTTCAGAAAAATGGGAGGATGGCTGTCCACCAGATGTTTGCCCATACAATGTTATTGTCTGAGGATTTCTCCAGAACAACGAGAAGATTTGATAGATGAAGCATGCCAAGCTTTCAGAAAAATGGAAGAGGATGGCTGTCCACCAGACGTTTGCCCGTACAATGTTATAATCTGGGGATTTCTCCAGAACAACGAGAAGATTTGATAGATGAAGCATATAAAGCTTTCAGAAAAATGGAAGAGGATGGCTGTCCTCCAGATGTTTGCCCATACAATGTTATTGTCTGAGGATTTCTCTAGAACAATGAGAAGATTTGATAGATGAAGCATACAAAGCTTTCAGAAAAATGGGAGGATGGCTGTCCACCAGATGTTTGCCCATAAAATGTTATTGTCTGAGGATTTCTCCAGAACAACAAGAAGATTTGATAGATGAAGCATGCCAAGCTTTCAGAAAAATGGAAGAGGATGGCTGTCCACCAGACGTTTGCCCGTACAATGTTATAATCTGGGGATTTCTCCAGAACAACGAGAAGATTTGATAGATGAAGCATATAAAGCTTTCAGAAAAATGGAAGAGGATGGCTGTCCACCAGATGTTTGCCCATAAAATGTTATTGTCTGAGGATTTCTCCAGAACAACGAGAAGATTTGATAGATGAAGCATGCGAAGCTTTCAGAAAAATGGAAGAGGATGGCTGTCCTCCAGATGTTTTGCTCATACAATGTTATTATCTGAGGATTTCTCCAGAGCAACGAGAAGATTTGATAGATGAAGCATGCAAAGCTTTCAGAAAAATGGAAGAGGATGGCTTTCCACCAGATGTTTGTTCATACAATGTTATTGTCTGCATCAAGGGCAGAACAACTTATTTTGTTTATGCTCATTTCAGAGTTGAGCAATGAAAGCTGGTTAATTCTTCTCTAGATGATTAAACGCATTTGGATTTTCATAATAAGTAACTTTGAAGATGCTCTTGGCTGCAATGTGCGTGGATGCTACCTTTCTTTTGCAAATGAAACCAAATAAATATGCAGAGCACTTCCACTGAGCTTTATTTATTTATATGTCGTTTTGTTTGTTGAATGCATGTATGGTATGTTCTCAAGAAAAAAACTTTGCATCTTGAAGCAGGGGTGTAGGCAGTGGAGCTTGGGATGGCTGGTAGAAACAAGACTCTACTCTGTCAAGCAGGAGAACGGACATCAATCTGGCGAGACGAGTTTTGAATGAAGTTTCTTCGCATATGTGGATAAACGTTAAGCTGCTTACAACTTTCAGGAATGATACTCTGTGACAAGCGTTTGAACACGTGATTTGATTACATTTGAAAATAACTTGAAACAGTTTTATTTGGTTTTTTCCCATCATTTTTCTTCTTTATTCTTTAAATCCCACCTCAAATAACCATGCTTAAAACCATTAAAAAACATGCATGAATAATTTGAAACAGGAGTTTATACTAATGCAAGGAGAATACATGCATGAAGCAAAATATAACAAGTATAGTTTTGCTACTGTTCCTTTGAAAGGCAGGAAATTTTGTTTGGAAATGTGGTTATGATTGTTTTTTAAATAATTTTTTATGCTAAAATGAATATTAATTATTTTTTTTATTTTTTTAAAAATTATTTTTAACATAAATACATTAAAATGATTTCAAAACACTAAAAACATAGTAACATGAAGTTAATAAAAAAATTAAAAATTTTCAAATTTTTTTTAAAATATTTTTAAAATACAGAACAAACACTTGAATTTACATCATACAATCGTGTTTTAATCAAAACTTTCAGTTCACCTAAAATCATGCAATATAAAATGAGGGGACTTAATTTTGTTAAAATCCCAGCTTAGCTTTAAAGGGCTGCTTTCGTAGTTGAGGAGACTGCATGTGTTCTCTCCTCTTTCTCTCAGACATCACCTGCCTTTCTCTCCATTTTCACCACACGAACTATTCATTGTGCATGCACCTCGGTAGTTTTTTCAACTCCCAGCGCCCATCACCCAATATTTTTCAAATGATATATTCCCTCATATAATCTCTACAAATATACATAATTATACAAGTTGGTGCAATCTTTTTTAACTGATAGTTGACAATGCAATCACGCATCATATTCGATGCAAATTAGGTTTTTTTTTTTTACCGGTAGTTATTTTTAACAAACATATCATTAATACATACCGAACATGTCACTAATAAAATGTCAGACAATTTTCATGCAACACCAAAAACAATTGACATTAGGTCACTAAATAAATAAAATATGTTCAAATCATAATTTTATTTTATCAAACTCAACATTTCCTTACATTTGTATTTTCTCTTAAATTTTATTATTTATTATTTTTTAAAATATTTATTAACTTAAATATCAAAAATTCATTCCATACAAAACTTATTACAAGGAATTTATTTTCATAAAAACAATCAACCTGATATCCAATCCCGTCATTAAGTCTATAATCAATCTCGCATATCTTATCTAGGATAATAACTGATGAAAAACCTAATTTCTACCTGAAGTTTTTTTCTCCTGTAAAAAGATTGTGATAGGTATTCAGCCCAAAAACAAAAGAAAAAAAGAAGATGAAAGAAAGCATGGCTATTTGACCAATAGTGATATTAATTATAGTGTTTAAAAATATGGTCATGATTATGGTTATTTTTTAAAATGTTTTTGTATTATAATATTTTTTTTAAAAAAAATTATTTTTAACATTAGTATATCAAACTAATCTAAAACATAAAAAAAATATATTAATTAAAAAAAATAAAATTTAATTTTTTTAAAAAATACTTTTTAAATATAAAAATAAACAGAAAAATAAAAATTGAAAGGTTGTTGCCATATCCAACTCTAGGTAAGGGCAGCTTGATGATTCCTGCAGGTTCATGAACCTTACACACTCACACGGGTCAATAATGGAGCCTGGAGGTTCCTTCCAAAATGTTGAACTCACTCTCGTGATTGGTTAAATTTTTTTATTTAATTTTATTTATATATTTTAAAATTATTTTAAGATAAAAATAAATTTTAAAATATAAAAAATATTATTTTAATATATTTTTAAATAAATAATACTTTAAAAACAACCCCCGCAATGCCAAAATTCCTTCCGATTTTATTTTGTTCTTCTCGTAAGTTGACTCTGCAAGGCAAATTATTAAAATTGGCACGTGTCGAATCAAAATATATAATATAATTATATTATTCAGCTGACAATTTATTTATTTATTTATATTGTTAGGTTGTGGTTATTTTTTAAAATGTTTTTTATTTAAAAATATATTAAAATAATATTTTTTATTTTTAAAAAATTATTTTTAACATAAACACATCAAAATAATATAAATCATAAAAAAATATTAATTTAAAATAAAAAAATATTTAAATTTTTTTAAAAATATTTTTAAAACATAAAAATAACATAATTAAAAAGGAATGATATATATGTAAAAAGTAGCATATCCAATCTTTTATTATTCAATATTATCTGCACTAAATGAAGAATATTTTCTTACAATAAAAAATATTCTTACATAGTTTTTTATCAATCGTAAATAAATTTCATTTTCAGTTGATAATAAAAGTAGACCCCTCTCACCAACCTAATACATTTAAGACAAAATTATTAAATTTCAAGAAATTCCAATTACGCTACTGCCTCAAACTTCTAATCATTGGAATCGTGCAATTCACGCGCCGGACGTGCAATCTTTCATTTCCTTATCGAGCAACAAAAGCCAAATCTCGTCCGGAGAAAGAAAATCGAACTTGATCCTTAGCGCGTGATTTCACCGCAGATTATACAAGCTCTTATCTTAATTCCTAAAACGACCCTGGTTAAAATACAGGGTCGAAACAAACCAGAGAGCGAGTACAGAGAGAATTCTATACCTTAGGAGTGAGGCTCTTTTCTATGTGGTGATTGTACTTTAGTTATTTGTCTTAATTCGTATCTAACAGCCACTTGGGCCACATTAAACCGCCAAGATTAAAAAACAAAACGTGCATAAAATAAAGAAATTCTCTAATCCCACCTGCAGTTTACCATTGTAGGTCCCTTCACCTCTCAATTCCTAACAATTCGAGATACTATATATCATCAAACTAATTTAAAATTTATAGATATTAAAACTAATTTCACCTTTTTATAAATGAAAATAAACCACCCATGCAAGAACTTAAAAAAGTGTGATAATTTATGATGTTGAAATTCAATCATTTTCATAAAATCTGAAATTTTGTTTATCCAAAGCTATCTTAAGCAAACTTTTTTTTTTTCCACTTTCATATTTTTCTTTTAAAGGTATACCATTCATATAAAAAAAATTCAAGATCAAGTCAAATTACATGAAATTCACATTTCATTTCCCTACAAGAAAAAAGTCATTCATACCAAAACAAAAGAAAAATTAGTTTCTTAGAAAAACTTGAAATTATTTTTGTTAAACCAAACAAGTTCAGCTCGGCAAATTAATGTAAAAAACTTAAAATTTAAAATCTAATTTCAATTAAGTTTTTATCCTAACCAAATAAGATATGAGCTGACCAAACTTAATTAACCCTATCAAATTCTTATTAACTAAATGAATTTAAGATTAAAAAAAAATATTATTGTTTTAATAAAAACAAATAAATTGATCTGATTTATTAACCTATAAATTAATTTAATAACTAAATAATTTAGATTTTTTTTATAATCAGAAATTCTGGATTGTATATGACAATTATAATAACTTTTATAGTATCCAAGAAATAACTACTATTATTTTATTAGTTATTTCTCAACATACACTTTAAAAAATAAAATAAATTAAGATAAAATTCATTATACTTGTGATTTTTTCACTTGACTAGTCTTCCACGTCATTGGTCTGTTATTTAATGCAACGTACCCAGTCATACCGAACATTGGTTTTTTGTAGTTTTCCAAGTTATTTTGAGAAAACTTGCGTGTTAAACTTTGAGGTCACGTTTCTCCTACATAAATCATTACAGTTTCTCGCTTTCTTGTCTAAATTTCTCACTTTTCTCTCCAAAATTGTCTCAAGAAATCTCTTTACTCAAATTTCCCGCAGATTCTCAGCATCCAATCACAAAACCCGAAAGGCCAGCAGAGCCCATTTTGCCCTTGCTTGCTTTCGCCTACCGAATCTTGATCTTGATTTGATTAGATTAGGTTCTCTTCATTTAATCTAATCAAAAGCATTAACTCCATTTCCTTATTTATCACTGAGCCTCTTCTTTCCTTAGTCCTCCAAATTGACTGCTTAATTACTGTTTCATTACCTACTACCAGCCCTTCCTTTTAATCTGCTAGCTTTTTTTTTTTTCGCTTGGTAGTATTTGATTGGTTGAAAGAGAGGGAAATGACGATCCAGTCCTCACCGGGAAGTTCCGGTTTCTTGCCGGGAAGTTCAGGGTATTTAGACATGTTTCCGGAGAGAAGAATGTCGTATTTTAGTAATTCTTATGTAATTGGATTGACGGTTGCTGCTGGCATTGGCGGTCTCCTTTTTGGCTACGATACTGGTAAAAGTTTATTTTCTTTTGCAATCTTTATGGTCTCCAGTTTTCAGTCTGGTAAGAAAAAGAATCAAACGTTTGGCCAACTTTTTTTTGGAAAAATAAGCAAAGGGGTGTTTTAATTTATTAAAGATTAGATGGTGTGTTGTTTGATGAGGAAATGTTGTTTATGCAGGTGTAATTTCAGGGGCTCTTTTGTATATAAAAGATGAATTTGAGGTGGTTAATCAGAGTAGCTTTTTACAGGTAATGATTTTTGTCATTTCTTGCCAAAGATTTAATTTTGCGCTACTTCTTTGACGGGGTTTATAAAAAAAGTGAGAATAAAGTAGAACTGAATCTGTAATGAGAAATACTTTAATTTCTGAATGAGAAATTATAAATTCCTGAACTTTTGAGTGATAATAACTATAATATAACGATGATTTTGTTATAAATGAGGTCTTGATTGGTTATCCATCATCATAATGATTGTTCTACTTCACAGGGAACAGTTTTTCGTATGGAAATTTGTTGGTGGAATGATGGGTTTCTGCTCTTGCTAAAGATTTAATCTCTGTTTTTCTGTTTTGGGATTTTTCAGAAAAGCAAGCAAAACTGCTTAAATAGGAAGTAGAATTATCTATAGTCAAAACTACTACCATTACGGCATTACCAAATGACAAATAGTGAAATTAGTAGAACTACTAAAAAAATTTAATGATAAAAAAGAAGTCAAATGGTTATTTTTTGATCCGGAGGTTATCCATCTAATGATTTTTTTAACTCGTCAGGAAACTATTGTCAGTATGGCATTGGTTGGTGCAATAATAGGAGCTGCAGGAGGCGGTTGGATCAATGATGCGTATGGACGCAAGAAAGCTACCCTTCTTGCTGACGTTGTCTTTGCAGCTGGATCAGTTGTTATGGCGGCTGCCCCGAATCCCTATGTTCTTATACTGGGACGGCTTTTTGTTGGCCTGGGTGTCGGTATAGCATCTGTTACTGCTCCTGTGTATATTGCGGAAGCATCTCCTTCAGAAGTAAGAGGAGGATTAGTAAGCACAAATGTTCTTATGATTACCGGTGGACAGTTTCTTTCCTATCTTGTAAATCTTGCTTTTACTGAGGTCAGTTTAATCTGTCTTTATTTCGCAGTTTGTTACAATACAGTTCGGGGTCCGCCTATAAAGCAATTTTCCATTGAAGATACTGATTCTCTGCCTTTAAAAATGTATATCATGAAATTCCAGTATTCTTTCTATCTGATGCGGTTTGCAAGAATGTTTCTTTTCATGTCCACTTGGTTTTCTAAATGTTGTAAAAAATTGTGGTCCACATTGTTAGTCGCAAATTAGTTTAAACAAAAGATGGCTGTTACTACTCTTTATAATGTTCTAGGTCAGAACAAAGCTATGTCATTTAGATGTTTTCTTGTTGAAGTAGTTCAAAATTATGAGGTTGTCAGAGGAGGAGCCCAAGAGCATTGGGGTGTCTCTACATGATCAAAGCTTTCTCCTCGTTATGTTAAATTATAAAATGGGAATGTTTAATTAGTTCTTAGAGTGAGGAGCTTTGGAAGGAAATTAAATAAGTAATTGGCAGAAGATCATGTGATCTTGAGAGTACAAAATTGTAAATTCTATTTACTAAGCAAATCTCTCTCTTGAGTGACAAATTGCTGCAACTATTCTACTTCCCAATGCTGAGTTATTGCCTAGAGAAATTGTGTTATTTTCATTACATTTACTCTTGTGTGAAAGGTTTCACATTGTGCAGCTTTGAAGAGACAGCAAGATAGAATTTGGGGGTCCTTTTTAAGATTTGGCACTGAGAAACATCATTGAAGGAGTCTCCTTCTCTTTCCTGCCTAATTTAGATCATCCATGGTGCCCTGGTTATTAATGGCATGTGACAGATTCCTTTTCCTCAAAATCATCTTGATAACAAGATCACATAGTATTTGTGCATAAATCTGGTTTTCCTTATTGTTAGCATGTGCTTGCTCATATGTAGTAAACATATTGACAGTATAATATAATAACATGGATTTTTTTTTCCTGGAGGCACATTTGCTAGGTTTCTGTATTTTACTTCCACTATTTATAGAAGAATAATTTGAATGAATTGAGACATGTCTTGAGAATTTTGCTTTTTAGTAAAAGAATTTTTTGTGAACATGAACCGTCCTTTTCTTATCAGAGACTCCTGGAAACTGTTAAACATTAGAGCTCCTTTCTTCACCTTCTGAGGGATAGTTGATGACTCTATGGAGGACGGTCTTTCGTCTCTCTGATACAGAGTTTGAATGGCATTGGCTATTGATGAATTTCTCGCGTGGAAAAACTTTTGGGCATTGGCTGTTAGATTCTGGTGGGTGTTTTGGATTAGATCTGAAGTCATATTCTCTGAATTATATTCATTGAGGGCATGATATGGTCCTAGGTCCCTGGCATGAGCCTAGTGATATGCTTAGTTAGCCTTAATAATTTTAAACTAACAAGGGCACAGTGTAATAACATCCAAGTTCTTGAACCGATGTAGTTTAAAATTTTTGTTGGCTCTGCCTTAACGTTAAGGCTAAAAGAGAACTCATGGATAATATTAAGCATAAATAACAGTATTTAGAGTATGATCTCAATTTTATAAAGGAGAAAATTGCTTTACATTGATGCACTACTTTGAAGGTTTAAACTTGTGAAATCTACCCAGAAAATGGATAAATTCTTGGGTTGAAAATTAAAATTTTATTTGCTCCACAAATTTGGAAATAATTCAATTTCATTGAAAATAAAGAGGAATGAAATTCTTGGGCATTTTATATTCTTTTCCATCCTGCATGGCTTTCTAACGCTTTTATTTTTTCGATAGGTCCCTGGAACTTGGAGGTGGATGGTTGGAGTTGCTGGTGTGCCCGCTGTGATTCAGTTCTGCATTATGTTATGCTTGCCAGAGTCTCCTCGGTGGCTTTTCATGAAGGTATACACAACAAGGAAACTTTTTTGAAGAAAATATTTTCTGATTTCTGTTTTGACATAAGCTATTTTCTTTTCATGTATTTGCATATAAATAACATTGATCTTAATATGCAGGACGACAAAGCTAAAGCCATTGCAATACTTTCTAAAATATATGACGTTGCTCGGTTACAGGATGAAATTGATCATCTTTCTATTACTGAAGAGGAAGAGTGCCAGAAAAGGAATGATGTCAAAATCTCAGATGTGTTCAAATCAAAAGAAATAAGACTTGCATTTCTTGTTGGGGCTGGACTTCAGGTAAAAGATCTGGCAAACCCCCTTATCTACTAAATTACATCGCTGGCCTTAGAATGACTGACATTGTGTGTTTGATGTGCTGCTAATACAAGCTGGCATCCATGCATCGTCACTAATGTGCAAACTTGCAATCAATATAAACCAGGTTCTATTTTTTTTGCCCATCTGACAGTAATTCCCATGAGGAAACTAATAATATTTTAAATTAGCAGTTTAATCTGTTGCTTTAAGATGGCATCACTAATAGTATTTCAACAAGATGCTGAACCTCTTTGCTCTTTCATAGGGTTGGACTATCTTCTTATTTTTCTAAATATGAAAAGTAAAAACCAACGTTTACCGGGTACTTTTCTGGCCCAAACCACAGAGATGGACACTTAGTGGAGTTGATATAGAGATTTTTTGGTGCAGAGCCAGTTGACTGCCATTTTTTTGTCCATTGATTCGCTTGCTGGTTACTGAATATAGAAATCTGGTGTTGTATCAGTTTTTTGTCCATGCCTAACTCCTCTTCTCTTCCAGTAATAGAATTCATATGTGTGAGCTATCCATTATCTTTTTATCTGTATCGAGTCCCTTGCTGCTTATTGACCGTACATTTGGGTAATCATACGAGTTTTAAGTGCTTCTGGCATCGTGACAGAGTTTGAAATATGGATCATCTGATATTCTTTCCATTGAAATACACTAGTGTCCAGGTGAAACACAAAAGGAGGCATGAGCTAACAAAATTTCAGCAGTAAATAGAAAACCCTCCTTACCAAGCACCATAACAAATAATAACCGAGAGTTCTGTGATGTTGCAGGCTTTTCAGCAGTTCACTGGTATCAACACAGTCATGTACTATAGCCCAACCATTGTGCAGATGGCTGGTTTTAGTTCCAACAAATTAGCACTTCTCCTGTCCCTTGTTATTGCTGCCATGAATGCTGCCGGAACAGTTCTTGGCATTTACCTTATTGATCATTTCGGGAGGAAAAAGTTGGCCATCTCAAGCTTAGCTGGTGTAATTGCATCACTTTTCATTCTTGCCGGAGCATTTTTTGGCAAGTCATCTGGTTCTTCAAATGAACTCTATGGGTGGATTGCAGTTTTGGGGTTAGCCCTGTATATTGCTTGCTTCTCACCAGGAATGGGACCTGTTCCATGGACTGTGAACTCGGAGATATATCCCGAACAATATCGAGGAATATGCGGGGGCATGTCAGCTACTGTTAACTGGATCTCCAATCTGATAGTAGCCCAAACTTTCCTTTCAATTGCCGAAGCAGTAGGAACAGGTTCGACTTTCCTGATGCTCGCGGGCATAGCAGTGCTCGCAGTTGTGTTTGTGATTATGTATGTTCCAGAGACCATGGGGCTGGCATTTGTTGAAGTTGAGCAGATATGGAAGGAGAGGGCATGGGGCAGTAGTTCCAACACAGAAAGCCTTCTTGAGCAAGGAAACGACAAATGAGTCTTAGTAGGTTTATAAAACAATCTGTCTGTATTGGAGCTATAACTAAATCTGTCTGTAAAATCTTGTGCATGCAGATGCTTTGAATCCAACCCCACTGCATGAGCAGAAGCCCACTTTCTTGTAAATTTATTTAAAAAAATATTTTGAAAAGTAATCGTTACCTTCCCGCCTGGAATGGCAGGTTTCAGGGAAACCATGGAAATAATGAAATTGACATCACTGTGTTTTTTACTAGCATTAAACCTAACACATTACATGTTATTTGATTTCAGATATTGGATCGATATTGTCATCTTCAAACCATAAGAACATGACTGGTAGTTGAAGTTTAGTGTAGACCTTCCATCTATCTTCCCTTCCAATCGCATACGTAAGCCAATACGTATAAAAATTGTTGTATTTAAAAAAAAAAAAAATTTATTTTATTTTTTATATTATTTAATTTATTTCTTTAAATATCTCTAAAAAATGATAAATAGTTGTTTTGAGAAGGTTAATTTTCAATTTAAATTTTTTATTTTAGAATCATAAATCAAAAGAGTTGGCATCTATTAATTTTTTTAACTATTCTTAACCAGCAAGAAACCCGCAGCGTAAGGCACATTTAAAAATTAAATTTTATTTAGAATTTAATTATTGATACTTTAAATGTTTCAAAACATGAAACTTTTTTAAAAATTCTAAATTAAATTTAATTTAAAGGATTTCAAACATCTTTATAACGAAAATTGTACTCCTTTCTCTCACGTAAGTGAAACTCTTAAAAAAAAATCTAGGAAATACAACATTAAGATCAACACGTCGGCAGTGGTTCTTTCGGACCACACAATTTGGACGTAAAAAGCATACATATATGCAGGCAGGAGTACTATCCTACACGAGAAAGAGAAGCACAAAGACTGGTTTTGTTAATTAGAGAAATGGAGAAGCAAGAAAGAATCTGTCATGTTGTGGTCATACCTTATCCTGTTCAAGGTCACATTAACCCCATGATCCAGTTCTCCAAGCGCCTAGCCTCCAAAGGACTCCAAGTAACTCTGGTCATCTTCTCCAGCCAGACGCTCTCGATGCCTGCCTCGCTTGGCTCTGTCAAAGTGGTGACCATTTCTGATAGTTCTGACACAGGCAGCAGTTCCATAGCTGACCTTCTAAAGCAATTCCAAGCTACAGTGACACAAAAACTGTCACAACTCGTTGTAGAACTAGGTATCTCTTCTGGGCATCCAGTGAGTTGCCTAGTGTATGACTCATTCATGCCTTGGGTTCTAGAGATAGCTAGACAGCTTGGCCTCATTGGGGCTTCCTTCTTCACACAGTCATGTGCTGTTAGCTCTGTCTACTACCAAATCCATGAGGGGCAGCTAAAGATTCCACTAGAGAAGTTTCCTGTATCAGTTCCAGGGCTGCCACCTCTAGACGCTGATGAACTGCCATCATTCGTGCACGACATGGAATCGGAATACTCATCTATACTTACCGTAGTAGTCGATCAGTTTTTGGATTTCAGGGGAGCTGATTGGGTCTTTGTGAACAGTTTCAACACCCTGGAGGAGGAGGTAACCCTGAAGAAGTTACATAAAGAAAAGCAGCAGTACTTCGAATTCCTAATTGAATTCTTTTTTCTCTGATCATACTAATAGATATTACCATATTTGCAAAGTACGCTGCCTTAAATTCCATGGCGCTCAAGATTTTGCTTATTTGTATCAGGTGGTAAACTGGCTGGCAAGCCAGAGGTCAATCAAGCCAATAGGACCCATGATTCCATCAGTTTACTTGGACAGGCAGCTAGAGGATGACACAGAGTATGGCCTCAGCCTCTTCAAACCTGCTCTCGACGGTTGCATGCAATGGCTAGATTCAAAGGAAACTGGCTCCGTGGTTTACGTGTCATTTGGAACCTTGGCTGCTCTGGGAGAAGAGCAAATGGCAGAAATAGCTTGGGGCCTAAGGAGGAGCGACTGCTACTTCTTGTGGGTAGTAAGAGAATCGGAAGAGAAAAAACTTCCATGCAACTTTGTGGAGGGGTCCTCAGAGAAGGGTCTGATTGTGACCTGGAGCCCTCAGCTAGAGGTTCTGGCTCACAAGTCTGTTGGTTGCTTCATGACTCATTGTGGATGGAACTCGACGCTTGAAGCGTTGAGCTTAGGAGTGCCAATGGTGGCAGTGCCACAGTGGACTGATCAACCAACAAATGCGAAGTACATAGCAGATGTTTGGCGTGTAGGAGTTAGAGTGAAGGCAAATGAAAAGGGGATTGTCACTAAAGAAGAGCTAGAAAAGTGTATAAGGGAAGTCATGGAAGGTGAAAGAGGGAGTGAGGTGAGAAGGAATTCTGAGAAATGGAAGAAACTAGCCAAAGCAGCCATGGGTGAAGGTGGAAGCTCTGATAATAATATTGCGGAATTTGCAGCAAAACTTGCTAGCAAGTTCAATGAAACCACAGATTCAAAAGCGTGAAAGCCTACACCTACATGCATGGCCTTAAAACTTGGAAAAATGCTTCTTCTCCATCGATGTATTTTTTCCTCGGTTATTTTATAAGATTCGATGTGATAGTTGTCATATGAACTTCACAATACAAGATCCAAATCATGTTTTCATGATGAAAGAAATAATATCATGTTACTCCATTTCAATCTCTTTTATTCTTATTATTTTTTTGAAAAAAAATCAAATATAAACAAAAATGGACGGTTAAGATTCACACTTTGATATATTACACGTAAGATTTTTATTAACAGGCGTGAGATTGTTCTATCAAGTATTAATTATGATTTAGAAAGACAAGTCACAAGCCTACACACATTCCCAAACGAGCATTCTAGATTGGACAATGATGAAAAAAACAAGTCAACAAAATTGAAAACCAAGTCACCATGTGCAAATTCGACCACATCAATTTTGTGGTGAGGAGGAGTTGGATGGAAATTCAACAACGTTCAAATTTCAAGGGTGCCCAATCCATTCATTTTTTGCTTCACCTACTTGTTGAGTCAAAACAAATATTAGTTTGACTAGCTGTTAAATTTAAATTGACATAAGTTAGACGAGTTGTAAGATATACTACTCATAAGATTAGTATTATATCAAATCTAAGTAAATATAAGTACAATGAATTACTAGATTTAATATCCTTAAACTTACATGATTGCACATCAAACCCATTTAAATATGGATATAACAACCCGTTTAAAGTGGGCTTGGCTTCAAATTTTGTTCGAATGGCCAAGCTGAAACATGAAAAACAATATTTTTGTTGCTGACTAGTATGCTATCGTTCAATTTTCCCACAACATTATTAGGTGTAGAAGGCATTATCATCGTGGCAGAGCAGACACAGACACCCATAATATAACCTCTTCAATCATGCACTTAAAATCTTGGGAAATTTTCTTATTTTTAAAGATTTTGATATCTTAGCAAATTATTTGTTAGGAACAACAAATTGCTAACATAAGCAAAAAAAAATATGTAAAATATAACTTTACATCGAATCAATGTGAAAATATAATTATTTGTGATCATGGATTTGTCAATTATCAATGTGAAGATATAAATCTCCCTAACGTAAAAAAAAATGAAAAAAAAGAATTAATATGTGAAATATAAGTTTTCTTTGTTGGTCAACAAAAACAATCCAATAAATGATTGACATGCGTCAATTCAAAATTAAAAAAATAAATAAAAATATTAAATAAAAAAAAGATCAAAATCAATTTTTTAATGAAAATAAAAAACAAATTTGTTGTCCATAAACTAAAGTGGGCCCTCTCAGGCTTAACTGGTGTAAATGTAAGCACCCTTGCGTGAGCACAGGCCCTTTATGGGGCTTCAGATTCAGGAATACAGGGCTTGAAAGCCTTGTATGAACAGTTTTTGTTCGCCAATATCCAAAGATGGGTCCTTTTCTGTTATTTCTTCGAAAATGAAGTTTAATTTTTTAACTTTATTTTTTTTTTTAAATATACACAACTTGGAAAATCACCTTCACCCATTTTTAAAACAACCCAGAATCCAAGAATTAATCAAAATCACCAAAACATCATGCATTCTGATATGGATAATACTTATAAACCCTGGATTTGCTGGTGAGTTGACTCAAAGTTTGATATCTAAATATGTCCCAGCCAAAGAAAAAACAAAGAAAATAATTAATTTGATTTAATTTGATTAAAAACTCAAATTGATCCGCCACTCGATGAAACCTAACAAAAAAATATATGTTAATTTTTTATATAAAAAATTAATCTGATTTAATTTGTTATTTTTTTTATATAAAAAATATCATCATATAAATCCTTAAAAAAAAAATAGTAAACCCTTCTAATTTAATGAACCAAGCCTTGCTCTAGATCGATTTTTGGATCAAATTTTTAAATTTATTGCGTGGATGATTAACCTTGTAATTAAAGCATGTTTATTCTTGCGTTTTAAAAATATTTTTAAATTTAAAAAAAATAATTATATTTTTATGATTTTCAGATCATTTTGATATGTTGATATCAAAAAATAATTTTTAAAAAATATTATTTTAATATATTTTCAAGTAAAAAATACTTTAAAAATCAATTATTACCATATTTCCCAACAATCTTAAAAAAAAATTAATACACTTCATTTTTTTCACATGATCATATATTCCATGAATTGTCATGTTCAAGAAATAATTCCCCGACGTAAGAGAAATAAATGATCCTCCCAGACGATCTGTCGGCAAAGCTACACGTTTAAAACACAACATAAGATATTTAAGAAGAACAAGTACCTTTGATGTTAGAAATGCAGTACCTAAGGGTCAACGATGGCAATGCTGCTGAAAACATAGCCCGTTGCTGGTGATTGATTTTACATTTATTTTCTTTGAATTTTCTATTTTATTTTTCATTTCAAAAGATTTTTTTTAAAAAAATTAATTTTATTTAAATTTTTTACTTATTTCAAATTATTTTTGTAAGTGTTTTCGTATCATTTTAACATGCTGTATTACATAATAATATAAATTATATTTTCCAACCTCATCTCACAGCTTAATTTATTGAGTTGAGATGATTCTTTGACATGATATCAGAGTCTTGATGACTAAGCATTTACTAGTTCGAAACTCACCATCTTTATTTACGTGATAAAAATAAATCGTAAATAGTGTAGGTATGTACAAATTTTAAGCTCAAAAGCCTTTCGCTTGAGGATGTATATTAGAAAATAATATAAATCATATATTGAAAACCTAGCTAAGAGTTTAAACTATTGGGTTGAGATGATTCTCTGACATGCTAGTATCAAAAATAATTTTTTAAAAAAAATTAATAGTATTTCGATGTATTTTCGAGTGAAATTTTTTTTTCAAAAATAATTGCTATCACACTTTCAAACACCTTTAATTATTTGTTTAGTCTTTAATCAGTATGAAAATAATTCAAGAAGATCCTGAGCAAATCTAAGATATTGCTGCTGCTCTTTTAAATTATGAACTGAAGGCCAAACCATAGTCAATGAATGGATGCTGTATCTAGAAGTATGATCAGTTACCATCTTTAAGAATAAAATAGAGCAATGTTGAAGAATCCAATCAATGTTTCATCATCAAATGTTAGCTGACCAATGCATATTTATCTTTTATTTATTTATTTTTGAATAGGTCTAAGTTGGTTGGAGTTCTTATAATCGTTGGCCTCCTTTCCTTATTATTTTCTTTGAAATACAAATCATCAGTGATGGTTTGTAATATAAATTATTTTTAAAAATATTATTTTATTTAAAAAATTATTTTTGATATCAATATATTAAAATAATTTAAAAACATATAAAAAAATTAATTTAAAATGAAAAAAATCAAGATTTTTAAAAAATGATGTTCAACCACACTCTCAGACATAAAAATATATTTAAAAAAAAAGATTTTAATATATTTTAAAATAAATAACATTTTAAAAGAACACTATGTTTTCTTCAATAATTTAATTGTTGAGTAGCAGTTAGAGATCGGTAGCTATCATGAAGAAATCTTTTCACATGTTTTAGTTGACTTGGAGATCTATAATAGAATTAAATTGCCACTAAGTTTCTCATATTATTTGATTTGCTAAATCAAAGCAACAGGCACGATTCCAAGAGATCTGGCATATTCTTTTGTTTTTCTACAATTATTTATTATCGAATTCCTGAATTATAGCCTGCATTTTATAACTTCATGAGGTTTTAATCCTTTTTTTCCCTTTTTTTATCAGACTTAATTATACTGATATGCTAGGTTTATAAATATACGAACCAAAATTCAGTTATACCGTATTTTAGATATAAATCAAAGTACGTATTTTATTACAAATAAAATTAATCCATTGGTTCAAAAATAATATTTTTTATTTTTATAAAAATCATGAACACATTTATTAAACTGCATGTAAGTGACTCAAAATTGAACTTGAGAAAGGTTTTGAGTTAAACTAAAAAAATTATTAACTTGGTTAGATTTTAATAACTCGACTGGTTCAATTAAATTCTGTTGATCAGATAAATTTCAGGATTTTTAAAAAAAAAACATTAATATTTTAATGAAAATAAATTGTCCAAGTTAACCTAATAACCTAATAATTTATTTTTTGTCCCCAGTCGGTTCTTGAGTTAGATCTCCTAACCGTGAGAATGGGGTGAACCATTATTGACTAAATAAAGAAATTAATAACTATATTACGTTGTAGGATAATGTTTTCAACAAAGAATGAGAGGCTTGAAATCTAGATCTCTGCCCCGATGTATTTGATGGAATTTTGTGAAATCTAAAGTATTTGTGTCATAAATAATTAATGTGGTAAAAATACATCTTCTCATTTGCAGAAAAGGGGAAGTGTCGTGTCTCAAGTTCAACCTCGAGCCAAGGGGGGCAAAAATAAAATAAAATATATATATATATATATATATATATAGAGAGAGAGAGAGAGAGAGAGATTTGCTTCGTGAACAACATTGTAAACATATAATATCTGTGCCGTGAACGATACTGTAATATTAGAATAAAAGGCATTATTTTTATTTTTTTTAGCTAAAAAATAATGTTGAGTCTGGCTTAGCTATCATATTCAATTTTCTTGCTCATCAGAATATTGAGTCTAATTTCTGATTTGCAACCAGATCCAAGAATATTAAATTTAGCTCAGCTATCTTACGAAATGTTTTTGCTAGACTTAAGGAGATCTGATTTCTCACCTGCACTCAATTTTTTTGGCTGTCAAATCTAGGAGAATTGGGTCTAATATTTCATTCTTTTTATATTTGTTTTTCATCTGAAAAAAAATTATTATTAATATATTACAAAATACATAATAATATACTAGTTACTGTAAAATCCAATTATATCCACACACCAAATAAGAAAATAAAAGGTTCTTTTGAGGTTTTTTTATGATGATGAGGACGACGACAATAATAATAATAAAATATATAATTATTACAACTAAATGATTATCCAGACAAATATAATAAATAGAACCTTTTTTAAAAAAGTAGCTTGATAATTATAAAAATTTAATGTAACAATATTGTTTGGAAACAAAAAACATACTTTAATATTATCACCTTTCAAAAACACAACTTAAATTTATATAAATACACAACATCCATAATTAATATTACAATTCACAACTTAAACATTTAAACAAATATCACGATTCTCAAAAGCAAAATCATCAAATTGTGTTATCTCATAGAAAAAAATTCTTCACATGTTACTGTAAGATTAATGTATGAGTGTGATAACATTTTTATTGATGTATGATGTATAGTAGGGCGATAATTTTTTTATTAATGTATGATGGTTTAAACTTGTATATACTAAAAGATTTGAAAGTTTAAGATAAAATAATCATTTAGTAATATGAAAATAGTTGAATACTTGTATCATTTTTGGTATCAGTGAAATACTATTTTTCATTTAAAAAGGAAAAACATGAGAATCAAACGAATGAAGCTTCCGAGGGTAAAGAATTGTTTGATCCTGTGGGCAGATGATGGATGATCGTGTGGTTCAAAATGCTGCTCTATATGCACCTACGATGTTGCGGCTATACATGCAAGAATACACTCTGTTGTTGTGGGGTCCAGTTAATCTTTAGCATTATTAATGTAGATCACCAGAAATGCTGACTCGTGTTTCCCGCGGAATTATTAACCGATAGTGACAAGCCACGTGGGTTGTTGAATTGTTACTGTCATTACTGAAAGCTGCCCAATGGGATGGTCCCAGGTGGCTAACCGTGAACCAGCTCTTGCCTGCATGCATGACGGTCATGCCATGCATTTACATGAATGACATAATAACATCGTGTGTATAAATACACCATTTATGTATTTACAAGAAAATTTATTTTGTTTTTCTGTTAAACTTTTTTATTGAATTTTAATCTTCGAATTATTTTTTTGAACTGTAGTCTCCCTCTACCACAGCTGATTCATCACCATCGAATACCAACAACCACAGCCCCACCATTCCTCTTCAACTTCTCTCTTTCCGATCTTCTTTTTCTCTTACATGACTGAGTAGCCTGCTACAAACTTCTTCCTCTTAAACCTCTTTCTCCTTCCGATCTGACCCGAAACAATGAGCAAATACAGGGTTCTTCCCAGCTTTCAAATTTGGGATTTTACTACCAGAGCTTTGCGAGAAGAAATAAATGCACAGAAAACTACGAGGTTCGATTCAGGGTTTTGAAAAGGGGAGAGATTTTGGGATAAGAGAGAAATTGATTTTCCTTTGAGAAGATTTTTAGTTTGTTTGGATCGATTTCTAATATAATATTGAGTTATTTTTTAAATTGTAGTCTCTCTTCATCACCTGATCCAACACCATCGAAGACCAACAGCCACAACCCAATCTTCTTTCAATCTTCTTTTTCCCCTCACATGATCCAGTAGCCCGCTACAAACTTCTTCCTCTTGAACCTTTCTCTCATTCCAATCTGACCCGAGACGATAAACAAATTTAGGGTTCTTTCTAAGTTTTAATTTGGGATTTTGCCACCGGAGCTTTGGGAGAAGAGAAAAATGCATGGAAAATTATTAGGTTCGATTTAGGGATTTAAAAGAGGGAGAAATTCTGGGATATTGGATGAGAGAAGAAGAGATTTGTTGTTTCGGTCGATTTCCTAAATATAATATAAATGAAGCTATTTTGATATTTTCATCGAATTTAAATTTATTTTTTGACCCATAATGCAAAATTCATTTTTTCAGGTAAATGTAATTTTTACCTAATTATAGAATGTTACGAGTAATTTGCTCAGCCACTTTCTAATCACCTTGTAATTAACATTTGATAAAGAGGATTTATACCATTTTTTATATATAACAATCGGATGATCCTTATGTTGATTTTTGCAATTTGAGAATTAGTTTCTATGTAATTTTTTTAAAATAGATTTATGTATTTAAAAGAAATTTTATTTTTTTCAAATTTTTTGTTTTGAGCATTTTTATTTATTCAAATATGTAATAAACAAGTGCTCATTATTTGTTTTATTTATATGGATATACAGGTCAGCTTGACGAACTTCGACTAATTTTATAAACATTAAAATTAATAACATTGTAAGCTTTTAATATCATCATATTAATAATTATAAAATTCAATTTTAAAACCATATAAAAAACAAGTCTTTTAATTCTAAATTCTTACTACTATACATGTGCTCACCATTTTAACTTGATCATAGAAAAATCTTTTTTATCTTCTTCTTCTTTTAATAAGTAAATGCAATGGTGATTAATTTTTATTAGCATAAACTGAATTAAACTTGATTATAGCACTGTTTGGCATATGCATTTCATGAGTTTTTTTAAAATATTTTTTATTTAAAAATATAAAATCAATTATTTTTAGATGTTTTAAAATAATTTTATATGAGAATGTCTAAATTATTAAAAAAATTTAAAAATTCAAGTAATTTGATTTTTTCTTAGAGTGTTTTTTCTTACAAAATGATTTTAACCACATTATAAAATATATGCAATATAACAAGAATTAACTGGTTGTTTGTAGTTTATTTAGAAGTATAACTTCTTCGGTTTATACTGCGAGTCATAAATTACCACTCGCGGCTCAAGAAATATACATTCGTTTCTGTGATAATAATCAATACATCAAAGAAAGTCTAAGGTAAAGATTGCTTAATTATGGTTGCGCTTGTTACTATTTTTTCCTTAAGTATTATAATTCTTAGCCAAGTAATAATTTAACATTGGCGTATAAGGAAACCTTTTCCTCTCTCTCTCTCTCAATTTTATAATTTTTCTTTATTGTGACAGTCACATAATATTGTCCCACCATAAGTTTAAAGTGTCCAATTAATTATTTTACAGGTGACTCATGGTAAAAACTTGAAATCAAAAAATTTACTTTTCTTATGATATTAGATTTAAGTCATATAATTATTAATATAATGGTTATTAGATATTTATATAATTATTAATTTTAAAACCAATAAAATTAATCAATATATATATATAAAAATGTCTAATAACCATATTAATCAAAAACAAATAACACAAGATATGAAAAAAAAAAAAAAAAAAAAAAAAAGGACCAACACATATGGTACATGGCACCTCAAATATGCTCTGTGCCATGGTAGCTGTCGGGCCTAGTGGGACAAATTGGGACCTCTTGATTTGGCTCTAGGTTTAGATAGGCTGTTAAAAACATTAAACTAACTATATTATGATTCAAATAGATCTATTATAATTTAATTTAATTTTTTAAAATAATATTATTTTAATTTTTTAAAAAATAATTTTATTAATCTAGATTAAATCATCTAACTTATTACTCGAGTTATGCACCTTAGATATTAAACTTCAACTAGGTTTAATAATTATAATAGCAACAATTAAAATATTCTCAATAAATGTATTTTAGCATACAAGTAATTGCTTGTACCAAATTTATGTTTCTATGCAATTAAATGAAATAATCTATAATTTATGGGTAAATCATTTTTTTTCTATATTAATGGGACTATTCACTTGATCATTTTTTATTTACATGTAAAAAAAATTAAATTTATTAATTTATTGGCATGATAATGATCAAATTAATTGATAGAAACAGTTAATTTGAGATGGAAAATAGTTGACTCACTCTTCCTCACGTAACTCGATGGCTCAACTCTTATCTTTTTTGAGATGTCAATATCATTGATTCACTCTTCAAATCCAAGCTGGATAATGCATGAACACAATAATTCGATTTTTTAAACAAGATCAATTATTAGACCGCATTTAAAAACTATATAAAGCACTCTCTGATAAAACATAAGTCCAGCTTCTTTCACGATCTGAATTCTTTCAATATAAAAATATGTTTAATATTGTGCTTTAAAGGTATTTTTAAAAAAAATTAAAATTTTTTATTTTAAATTAATTTTTTTTAATATTATTATATTGTTTTAATATGCTAATGTTAAAAATAATTTTTTTAAAATAAAAAATATTAGTTTAATATATTTTAAAATAAAAAATACTTTTCAAAAATAATTATTATTACACTATCAAATATACTCAAATATTCTTTATAAGTATTCATATTAATTCGAAGGGCATATTTTTTTTTTAAAAAGCAGCCAAATCATTAGAAGTTGCAGGTGATATTGTCATGTCGATTATAATAAATCCAGCTAGCAATTACAATATTTGGTCTATATATATATGATATTATAGCTGTATTGTTAACATTACAAACTATATATTAAAAAAAAATCATTTTATACTAGAAGAAGTTGCTAACAAGCTTCATTTTCAACAATCCAACAAGAAGTTCATCTCTTACAATGCATAAACGCTGGCTCCTAATAGTGACAGGGCATTTGTTTTCTTGGTTAGAAAATATTTTTATAAAATTTTAAATTTTTTTGTGTTTCAAAATCTTTACAATATGTTGTTTTTAAAAATAAATTTTAAATATAAAAAAAATATTATTTTAAAATATTTTTAAATTAAAAATACTTTATAAAATAATCATATTACAGTATCAAAGAGGTTTGTGCGCTAACTTATATTTCTTAACAATATTTCAAAGGAATTGCGAGGAATTAAAAGATTGATTTTGTTTACCATAAATACTAATAAATTCTTATGATATATATATATATATATATATATATATATATATAAGTATGGTTAAAAAAATATTTATTATAGAAGCAAGGACGAGGTGATCATGTTCTCTCAGAACATTTTGTGATCCAAGGCATTGTTGGCATGGATACCGGTATAAATTTACTGGTTTCAATTTGATTTTTATAATAAAATCGGTTTAAATTTATTTGATTTGGTTTTTTTCATAATTTTTTTATTTAGTTTGTTTTTTTAGTTTTAGATTTATAAAACCAAACTGAATTTGTCGGTTTTTTTAAAATTTTATTTGGTTTAATCGGTTTTTTTCACGATTTGATTTTTTTTATATATATTTTTTAATTTAATTAGTTTTTTAATTTATTTTCTTATCCCTGCAATGCATCAAAGAAAGTCTATGGTAAAGATTGCTTAATTATGGTTGCGATTGTTACTACTTTTTCCGCAAGTATTATAATTCTTAGCTAAGTAATAATCTGACATTAGCGTATAAGGAAACCTTTTCCTCTCTCTCTCTCAATTTTATTATGGCGACAGTCACATAATATTGTCCCACCAAAAGTTTAAAGTGTCCAATTAATGTAATACGAGATGAAAAAAAAAAGAAAAAAAAGACCAATACATATGGTACATGGTACCTCAAATATGCTTTGTGCGATGGTAGCTGTCGGGCCTAGCGGAACAAATTGGTACCTCTTGATTTGGCTCTAGATGTAGATCGGCTGTAAAAAAATAAAAAAAACTAACTTAGATTTTACTTAATTTTATTTATCTGATTGGATCAAATCGGATGTATTATAATTTGATTTTTTAAAATAATTTTATTAATTTAGGTTAAATTATCTAACTTATTATTTGAGTCATGCGTCCGAAATATTAAACTTGAACCGCGCTTAATAAATATGATAAGTAATTGATAGGTTGTAATTAAGATTTACATGATTCAACATAATTTCCTTACAAGACTGAATTACAAGTAAAGATGCACCAATACTGTCTCATGATAAGAAATTCATCTTGTTTGTTGTACCAAATTTATGTTTCTATGCAATGAAACGATCCAACCTATAATTTATGGGTAAACCCTTTTTTTTCCCTATATTAATGGAACTATTCACTTGATCGTTTTCTATTTACATGTAAAAAAATTAAATTTATTAATTTATTGACATGATAATTATCAAATTAATTGATAGAAACAGCAATTAATTTGAGGTGGAAAATAATTGACTCGCTCTTCCTCACGTAACTCGATGGCTCAACTCTTATCTTCTTTGAGATGTCAATATCATTGATTCACTCTTCAAATCCAAGCTGGGTAATGCATGAACACAATAATTCGATTTTTCTATCTTTCTAAGAGTTAACTATAACAAAATACAATAAAAAAATACAATGCTAGGAGTTATTATGCAAAAAAGATATTTTCAATTACAAAATTCAGAAACATTATAAATAATCATGAAATTAAATGATTAATGAAGAAATAATATATATCATTAGGTCAAAAACCTATTTCTAAATTTTAAACAAGATCAATTATTAGATTAAATTTAAAAACTATATAAAGCACTCTATGATAAAACATAAGACCAGCTTCTTTCACAGATTCGAATTGTTTCAATATAAAGGTGTGTTTAATATTTCGTTTTGGAAGTGTTTTAAAAAATATTTTTATTTTATTTTTTATTTTATTTTGATGTGCTGATATAAAAATAATTTTTTTAAATAAAAAAATTATTATTTTAGTATATTTAAAAATAAAAAATATATTAAAAAACAATTATTATCATAATATTAAATATACTCAAATATTTTTTGTAAGTATGCGAATTAATTCGAAGGGAATATGTTTTTTTTAAAAAAGGAGCCAAATCATTGGAAGTTGTAGGTGATATTATTATAATTAATCCAGAAAGCAATTACAATATTTGGTCTGTATTGATATTGTAGCTGTATTATTAACATTACAAACTATATATTAAAAAATATCAATTTATACTAGAAAAAGTTGCTAATAAGCTTCATTTTCAACAATCTAACAACAAAATGTTCATCTCTTACCATGCATAAACGTTGGCTCCTAATAATAACAAGGTATTTGTTTTTGTGGTTAGAAAATATTTTTATAAAAATTTAAAATTTTTAGCATTTTTAAATCTTTATAATATGTTGTTACTAAAAATAAATTTAAAAAATAAAAAAATATTATTTTAAAATATTATTTTAAAAAATTTATACACTACCATTTCTTAACAAGATTTCAAGGTAACTGCGAGGAATTAAAAGATTGATTTTGTTGGCCATAAATACTAATAATTTCTCATTATATGTGTGTGTATATATATTAATTAGCATGGTTAAAAAAAATGTTTATTATTGAAGCAAGGACAAGGTGATCATGTTCTCTTCGAACATTTTGTGATCCAAGGCATTGTTCCCATAGATACCGGATCAAAAGTTACTTTAGCTAGAAGCATACAAAAGGGTATGCGTAGCGAGCGGATGTCAAAGATTCCCAAATCTATGGTCTCCCGATTAAATAAAACATTTTATTTTTTTTACCTTTCCTTAAAAAAATGAATAAAGATGACTGGACGGTATCTATAGATATTGTAATTAAATGGTTTAACCCTGTTTGTAAGAAATTTAAATTATGATAGAATTTATTTTAAAAAATATATTAAAATAATATTTTTTTAACGATATAATTAACCCAGGAAATAAGGTGTTATATAGCTGGACACAGGAGTACTGATCCACCTTAAAAATTGGACAGCATACTCAGCAGCAGCTAGGCCACATGTATTTTTATTCGTTTATAGTTTATGTGTTCATTGATTTTGCCGGAAAGAAGCGTGTATCCTCGTCACAGAGACGTAATACCAGGTTCGATTCCTTACAAAAAAACAATTTACAGTATAGTTTTGGATAACCACAAGAAAACCCTACTTTGAATTTGGACCAAGGTTGATGTTAAGAGAGAGACTGCGATGGATGTCAGTAAGTAACTAACTTTCTTTATAAATGTAGTTATAATTATTTTTTAAAATAAATTTTATTTAAAATAATATTTTTTTAATTTTAAAAATTATTTTTAACACTAGTACATTAAAATAATCTAAATATATCTAAAAAATATTAATTTAAAATAAAAAATAATATATATATTTTTTAATTTTTATAAAAATATTTTTAAAACATACAAATAAATAATTTATCACTTTCCGCTTGTGGAGCGGGGGCATTTTTATGAATATGGATAATCATGGCGGTCGTCTTCGTGTTCAAGATCATGACTTTACATGGCAATGGAGGATCGATTGGTGGCTTAGCATGGATGAAAATGATGGTGAGAAGTATGGCATCATCGAAAGATATATGTGATGAATAATAATTGAAGTGCTGAGCAATTGTTTGAGGCTCTAATAGAATAGAAATCAAATTGCATTTTTAACTTATCTTTTTGTTTTTGTGTTTCTAAATAATTTTTTAAATATTTTTAAATTATATTAATGTGATGATATTAAAAATAAATTTTAAAAAATAATAAAAATATTATATCAATATATTTTTAAATAAAAAACATTTAAAAACAATTGATACCATGCTATCAATTCGGATAAGGGATGAAATATAATTTTCTCAGAGCATTTTACTTTATGTTCTTGACAAGCACATCACATGGACTTTTTGTGTGAGTGTAGTTTCGTGAATAGTTACAGCCACAAAAACAATGTGAATTTTACTAAACTTGGGTTGTCTGTGATCCATGTATTTCTCGGGATGGGACAACTTTAGGGTTTTTCTAGGCCTCCAATATATAATATGTCCCTTGTCGATGAGGTTGCATGGTGCGTGTATATTTATCATTAATTAGTACTTATCCTCCACCAGACCACCCATGATCGTGATTCTCAAATTTGTGGTCATCCAAAAGTTCATTTTATATATATATATATAACAATCCATCCTTTTCTACTTCAATATTGACACTTTTTTTATATAAGGGATATAATTTTAGATATTGTTAAAAAATAATATCAATTATATCCCTTATTATTTTATTTAATCACTTAAATTATTAAGTTGAGATAATTTTTTTATAACAAAACGGTCACGAGTTCGAATCTTATTATTTTTATTTATTTGATAAAAAAATTAAGCACAAGATAATGTGAGTCTGTGCAAGTTTTAAGCCTAAAAAACTTTTACTTCAAATAATATATTAAAGAATAATATAAATTATATCTTAAACCTCATCTAGCAACTTAAATTATTAGATTAAGAAGACTTTTTTATATTTATATATACATCTATTAAATTATATTTAAAAACTATTACCATAAGATTCTTAATTAATTATATATTAAGAGAATAATAGAAGCATGAATATTTTAATCAGAAGTTTATATTTTTTTCAGTGTTTTAAATTGTTTTTAAAAAAAATTTGAAATTTTTTTATTAACTTTAAATTAATATATTTTTATTATTTTTAAATTATTTTAATATACTAACTTTAAAAATAATTTTTTTTTAATTATTAATATATATTTTAACATAAAATATTATTTGAAAAACAATAGGAGAACGAACAAACTTTAACTCTCTTAGTGGTTAAGTATTACTAGATTAGCTAACGGCTCCCTTGCGCTATCACCTTTGCTGTTTCTCGCGCAGCAGCTGGCTCGTAGGTGTTGTAGCTGTTTTTTCATAGGTCGGTTCTTCCATGTTCACTTGACAGGTTTGATTGGAGGCGTCGGACAAGTGAAATCAAAAGAAGTCATGGAAAGCTGGAAAACAAAGAGTCAAAAATCCACACGGACATGAATCTTAATGATTACATTTTTGTTCAATTACAGTTTTCAAGCTCTCTTTACAGGATTTCTTTTTTAAAAATTAGTGAAATAAGTCAAGAGTTTTGATTGAATAATACAGTTAAAATAATAATAAAATATGCTTTCAAGTCTTCATGCTTTAAGCACAACATTTAATGATATAGATCATATTTTCCCCTTATCTTACAACATTTATTAAATATATAAATTATAGGGATTAACCGGTGAATATATTTATAAACTAGTAGAATAAATTTAGATATATATAAAAAAATTAGTCACACTATACTATAATAATATCTTCAATAGATCTATTAATGTTTTTATTTGTATTTTTATTCTGATAATTAAATTTTTAGATTTTAAAAATCTTGTATCAGGATTTTGATTTTGATAAATTTATAATTTTTTTTGAACTACTTGACTAGTTTAATTAATTGTTATAAATTATTTGACTGGTTAACCATGAATTTAATTGATTTATTGGTTATAAATATAATATCAATTAAAATTTTATTATAATTAACAACTATGATATTTAATTTATATTTCACAAATTTAAAACTGTGACATGTACGTGCTTATCTAGCTTGAATTTAAGAAATAGAAAAGAGTCGAAACGAAATTATATTGAGTTAATATAAAAAGATAAAAATATATTTAGTTAGAAAAAAGGGATAAAAATGTAAAATAAAAATATTTTAACATAATTTTTAAATAAATTTAAAATAAAAAGTAAAAAAAAAACAATATTCTCTCTATCTCTACTATATCTGTTTTTTCAATTAAGGAGCACTATTTTAAACAAAAACTAGAGATTTCATCGACGATGTTTTGAAAGATTTCTTTATTTTTATGTTTGAAAAGTATTTTTTAAAAAATTAATTTTTTTATTTTTTATTAATTTCAAATTAATATGTTTTTAATGTTTTTAAATTATTTTGATGTGCTGTTGTCAAAAATAATTTTTTAAAAATAAAAAAATATCATTGACATGTATTTTGATATAAAATATTATTTGAAAAACAATCACAACCACACTAATAAATAAACTAAGGTGAAGGTTTGTTGAAAAATATAATAAAGTTTTTTTTAATAAAAAAATTAATATTTTTAAAAAATAATTTTGAAATCCAATGCAAACGGCTCGAAAGCTGGGGAAGATGGCACTCCATGGAGTCACAATGACATGACTTTCTAATGTGATCCATATGATAAAAAGTAGTGAAAAAGAAGGTTAATTATACCCAGAAATAGGAGGAGCGACTAATGCACTGAACCTCTTTATCTTATTTATTTATTTATTTATTTATTTATTTTCAAATTAAAAGGCACGGGTCCTCTGCCTCGTTTATACACATCTCGAGCTTGGAGAAGAGTTATCATGGCTAAGTGCATGCTTGACAAAGATACGACTGAAGATCTTGTCCCTGGTTTTCAAATCATGGCTTCCACTTGCAAAGCTAGCCACTATGCTACGTCCACTGCTTCTCAAATTTACCCAAAAAACCACTGCCATTTTACTCTATTAAAATTATTTTTAAAAAATAAATATTATTTTAATATACTTTTAAATAAAAAATATTTTAAAAATTAATCCTATACTTCTAAACATTTAAAGCAAGAAGATCAAAGCTCTGGTTCAAATCAACGCTATACATAATTGGAGTGTTATCTAATTCGTACACATTAATTGCAAATATGGTTTAAGTTTAAAATCATTCAATAATATTCATTAAATTATATTTGGTTAGTATTGTATGATAGAAAAAATAAAAAACTAAATAAATAAAATAAACATATTCTGATTAAAAAACAGAAATAAATGTATAAAATAAACATGTTTTTATGATAGTTTTAAAGCGAATAAATCTAATTTAAGGATAGGAAAAATAAATATTGAAGAGATAGAAATATATTATGCTGAAAAGACAATATATATATATATATAATAAATATATTTTTATAATAGTTTTAAAGTTAATAAATCTAATTCAAGGATAAAAGAAATAGATATTGAAGAGATAAAAAAAATGTTTCATTAAAAAAACAAAAATATAAAATAAATATGCTTATATAACAGTTTTAAAGTAAATAAATCTGATTTAAGGATGGAAGAAATATATTGAAGAGATATACACTTCTTTTTGTTGAAAAGACAAAAATAAATATGTTTCTATAATAATTTTAAATTAATTTATTACTTTTTAAAATATAAAAGACATGAAAATATGCATGGATACCCTGCTATGTATTGTCGTGTTCAGTATTTAAAAGCAATGATTTGATAATTAATTAATTAATCAACTAAGAGTATCTTGCTTTTTCTCTGTTCATAATTCCTGTTTTCACACTTCCATTTATTGGTCGGTCGGTATTGAATCTACAATGCCAGGAAATCTCACCATAAAAGAATAATCCAACTTTTTTTAAAAAAAAATTCCAGCTTTCAAGGCAGGGGAAGGCAACTTCCCACTGTGCCTGAACACATCCAAAAAGCTGCTTCCCTTCACACGCCCATCGTCTCCTGCTTTTACATTTTTCACTTCCAAAAAAAAAGAAAAAAAAAGAAACAATAACACCATCACATTACATAATACACGTGGTAGAGCCCACCTTTCTCATGGACCCCGCCTCCACCTCATTTCAATCACCACGTGTCCTCTTCTGCTACCTCTCATCATCACCCACCATTACCCATCGCAAGCTGTCTTTATTGCCACCTCAATACCACCATGAATACATATCCACAGAAATGCATGTGCATACATACACACATGCATGCATACCCACCACTATCATGACATCAAACCAAATCCAAGTACCCATTTGACCATATATTCCATCACTTTATTTTTGAAAATTTTATATATGATTCAGATATTTTAATATGATCCCTCTAGTACTTTTCCTTATCAAATTCATCCCTCAGTCCACAATTCTTATGATGCATGTAATCTTTATAACCACTTTAGTCATAGAGGCGTTTAAAAGCATGGGAGTGATTGCAATTTAAAATATATTTTTTTATTAAAAATATATTAAAATATTTTAATATATTTTTATATTTTTTAAAAATTATTTATGATATTAATATATCAAAATGATATGAAAATATAAAAAATTTATTTTTTAAAAAATATAATTTCAATTACATTTTCAAACACTGTCAAAATTACAACGCAAAACATTTCATGTCATAAATTAGGTTCTTTATTAAGAAATAGTAATGATGAATGGGATTCAATTTATAAAGTTTAAATGCAATTAAACTTTTATAAATTAATATTTTAAAAATCATAAAAACTTATTAATTAATCAAGATATTATTTAAATTTTAAATTTAAATCATGATTAAAAAAATATTATCTATTGAGACTATTAATTTATCCATGTTTTTTTAATTGTATTAACTATTGATTTCACAATTTTATTGTTTCATCAATTCAAGATAGATGCTGTAATAAGAAAATAAAAAAAAAACATGAATAATAGCAGTGGCCCAGAGACTGCATTTTTAAAGGTTGTGAAATACATTAATTTGAAGAATTAAAAAGTAGAGCGACCATAATAAAATGTATGAGTAATTTAAGGATGAAATAAATATGATCGACTAATCTCATATTGAGTTCACAGCTTTATAAGCAGCACCTCCCCCTCTCTTCCAGGCACCTCTGAGAGAGTGAGAGAAAGGAAGTGAGAAACCCTTTTTTTTTAAAAAGACATGGGTAGCATCCCTTGTGAACAAGAATCTTGGGTTTCTACGAGAAACCTAGGAAATGTTCAAGAAAATGATCAAACCCATAGCCTAGATTTTCTTGATGATGATAATTGCAATGATTATGATCTTTTGTGTCAAGAGACTGAGCAGGTGTGGCAAAACATGAACCAAAACAACACCTTTACCAAAAACTTCAACAAGGGTTCTCTTCGAAAGATCCAGAGAAAGAAGAGTCAAGTGCTGTTAGAAGGGTATGTCGAAGGAAGTAGTAACAGCGAAGATGAGTTGAAGAGGACAAAGAGTTTGACAGATGATGATCTTGATGAGTTAAAAGGGTGCTTGGATCTTGGGTTTGGTTTTAGTTATGACGAGATCCCAGAACTTTGCAATACTTTGCCAGCTCTTGAACTTTGTTACTCAATGAGTCAGAAGTTTCTTGACGAGCATCAGAAGCCTCCTGAGAGTTGTCCTGCTGAGGCCGAGGCTGAGGCTGCAAGTTCTAGTCCCATTGCTAACTGGAAGATCTCTAGTCCTGGTGAGTTGATGGTTCTTTTGGTTTATGGTTTGTTTAAATTTAGATTTTTCCTGTTTGATCTGGTTTTTGGATGTTTGAAAGCTCAAATTCTTGATGGTTCAAGTGGTTACTTTGATTTAAGATTTTTGAGCTCCTTTTTTCAATTATGTTTTTAGTTCTAATTATTGAATGTGTTAGATTTGTAATTCATGTATAAAATGATGAATTGGACTCATTGAGAAGGAACTATTTCCTGCATTGCTGTAGTCTTTGAATCTGTTTCTGATGTGATCGTTTTGATCTTCCCTTCTTTCTTTCTTTTTCTACTTTTGGTTTATGCTGGCCATTTGAAGATCCATGATCTGCTTGTCAGTGACCCCATCTAAGAGACCCTGCTTGTCATACATCTAGCTTTTGCCTGCTCTTAATACATGTACAAAACTGAGTATCTGTATTGTACACAGACTAACCTGTAAAGATTTTTGAGGGCCAGAAACTATGTACTATGGTCTGATTTGTTGTTTGTCAAATTGATTTGGCGATGACCTGAATTTGATTCTATCGATTAGTCATTTGATTTTAATCTTTATGCTTCCTTATTTAACCCATACAGGTGACCATCCTGAAGATGTTAAAGCAAGACTCAAATTTTGGGCACAGACTGTGGCATGCACTGTTAGATTATGCAGCTGAAGGGCATTTTGAAATCAAAAGGTTCAAACAGTTGAAGGTTCATCTCTTTGGGAAGATCGGATGCTCATTTTTCGTGGCAGTGGGCAATCAATAGCCCGGACCTACATCTAGTGCTTTTGCCTCCCTGATCCATTCCAGTGCGCAACTATTTGGAAGAATTAAAGCTCCTGCATTTTCCTTGGTTGGAATGGACCGGCCAGAGCATATGCAATGACGGGCTGGCTTTAAAGTAGATGAAGAGAAATGTTTCAGGTTTGGGATTAACCGCATACCCATAGGAGTCTGACATGATTCGGCGGCGACTAAGACACATTTCTGTGATTATTGTATTGAGAATGTTGAAAATAAAATTGTTATATGAATAAAGCTATTCATTCTCCATTTGTTCAAAATTGGCTGTAGTTTGTGTTTGATGTGGTTATAATTAGTTCCAACATGAGATGTTGGTTTTTATGTAGTGAGAGCCTCTCCCCTAGAGCCTTCACCAAATACTTCCAGACCTCTGCGATTGTTGAGGTAACTAATCTAACTGGGTTGAGTCTATGGTTACCCTAGTTTCTGCTTTGTTGATCCATGAATGGTTGCTTTAGTGTACTAATGCTGACATCGCTTGCTTACCGCTGTCAACTAACTTGTGTTCATCCATCCCATGGATAGATTAGCTACCCCATATTGGCTGGTGGTGGAGGAGGCAAGTAAGAAGGGGGGATAAAGAAGTGAAGAGGAACAAGCTCAAGCATATGCTGAACCCTATTGCTATTTGCTAACACAGTTCTTAAGATTAAAGCTCAAACATGTGGATGCTTGTACCATTTCTTTCTTTTGATGTAAAAATTAAGCTTTGACTTGCAAACCAAAGGTTGAGGTTTCGATACATGTTATAGAATGCCATGATTTTTATGCATAAGGTACTTGTCTTTCTGTGCACTTGCAGTTAAGCAAGACAATTTTTTTGATATCTTACAAAGGTTGGTTTAGGGTGATGATGTTCACTTGTTCTGAGAAGAAAACTAACTCAGCCACCACACAAAGCAGCCGCGACAGCACTTCTTTGCCGTGTACAGGCTGGTAGTTAAAACTGCTCTATGAAGGTAAGCAGTGGTCTGTGTGGCCGCTGCAAAGTGCCTCTACATATCAACAGCGCTGTTGACAACTGCAGGGTTAGACCTTTCTATGGCTGGGAATTTTATCCAAAGGGAATGGCTGGAAATATTTGTCTACGCTGTCAATTTGGACAAGTAGCAGATTAAAAGCACTAGAATGCAAGAGATTCTCGACTTTAGGAAGTTTCTCGATAGTCTTCCTGTAATGTATTAAATTGGATGCAGGTATTCTTTCTTGACAATTGGTTTCGTGTTAGGAAATTATTCTTCTTCCATGATTGACGCCTTCTGCATAGCCGTGTTCCCCAAGGGAATCATCTGCCTCAAGCAAGAACGATTTTCATGAAAAATGTTTCCCATGAATGCTCCTCTTTGAATATGGATGGCCTCTCTAACCCGAAAGAAACTAGCTTTGAGAGCGATGGCTAGCTCCAACTATACCCTGGGAAAAAAAAAAAAAAAAGGTTGAATACTCAGATAATTCACTAGAGAACAATTCAAGTCAAGTTAGAATTCAATTCTGCTGTTCACTGGCTACAAAAGGTTCCTGATTTTGGAAGCAAGCCGGCTGCGTCGCCCCACATGTGGTGTTCCATTTTCATGAAATCTAGTGAGAATTGTTTCTGAATCAAGACGTTTTCTCCCCCAAACTTGTTCAATGTTCTTATCATAAGATTTAAAGTACTTATCAAAGATAAACAAGCAACTGCTTCCCTCTTACTGATTGATTGATTGCTTGTGTATTTAACTTTCTTAAAGGGGAGGAAGCTGACCCTTCAAATCAGCCACGAAGATAAGCACCCCGAGACTTATCAAAAACAGTGAGAACAAAGCTGGAGATTGACTTCGGGGATGAATGGTGACGATTGCCACAGAAGGCTAGATGTCTAAGGAAATCTCATAGATGTCATAGTGATTTACAAAATCATTAACTGATTGATTAATTTAGCATTACAAAAAGGGTTTTGGCATATCCACTTTTAATAAATTTTTAATTAAATTTGTTTTCATTGATAACTCTGGCAGACAACATGTAAAGTCAGAAGTTAAGTGTCATCTGTCATGGTTTAGACAATTATTATACCAAATAATAGTTTGCAGAAGTTGTCTATGATGGATTTAGCTAGCAAATAGACTCATATTATACAACGTAAAGTAAAATTTTGGCAGCATCAAACTTTACTCCCATGCTTGTCGAGAGAACGATCTACATGAAACAAAGTGAGTAGAGTATTTTCACCTGTAAATTTAAATTATTAAATAAAATTTTAAAATATAATATATATTATTTTTTATTATATTTTCTTGAATGAAAGCTTTTTAAACTTAAAATTTATTTAGATTTATGTTACCTTATACTTAATTTTTTATCAAATAAAAAAAAATGGTAAGATTCAAACTCGTGACTGCTTCATTATTAAAATGTTGATACAATGTTAAAGAACTATAAATTTAAATACAATGTTAAAGTGAGTAGAGTATTTTCACCTATAAATTTAAATTATCAAATAAAATTTTAAAATATAATATATATTATTTTTTATTATATTTTCTTGAATGAAAGCTTTTTAAACTTGAAATTTATTTAGATTTATGTTACTTTATACTTAATTTTTTATCAAATAAAAAAAAATGGTAAGATTCAAACTCGTGATTGCTTCATTATTAAAATATTGATACAATGTTAAAGAACTATCTTAATCCAAAAATTAAAATTATTAGATCAGATCTTAAAATATGATTTACATTATTTTATAATAAAATTTTATAATTTCTTTCAAGGACTTTAATATGGTAGGACATAGTATCCATCTAATTGAGAGCAGTAGAATAGAAGAAAAATCATAAAAAGGAATATGGAGCAATGTGAAGGAGAAAGAAGCTGTCCCCTAGGGTGACTTTGATTGGTAAAATCACATCTCTTTATATATATAAACTCATTGTAGATTTCAGTGTCTTCAAAGATCAAACTATTTGGGATTAAGAAGAGCTTCTTTCATAATCTTGTTATTTGTACCGTCTCTCATTAAATCCTAATAAAAACAGCCGAAAATGAAAAATTCTCAATACATGAATTGTAACAAGGTATTCCCTGTTTTTTTTTTTTTTTTTTAATTTAAGTTGGACGAGATCAAATAAATATTTTAACAGTAATGATCACTTTGTATAAAATATCTTACAGACGTATAAAATATTAGGCTTAAAAAATATTTTTATATAAAATATATTTTAATGATTAAAAAGAAAGTGGTGATAGCAATAATAATAATATAGAGGTTGTAATGTTGGTCAAATAGGTGGAAATAATAATAATAATGATAAAACGATGATAATAAAAAAGAAGGTAGCGGTGATGGTAAAATGATCATGACGATGTTGTGAGAAAAGATAATGATTAAAATAATTAAATAATATTGTAAATAGGTTATTACCTGTAAAATATTCAACAAAACTTTATGAATTTAAAATATATTTTTAGTAGATAAATTAAATTTAAAAATTAAATATAAAATATTTTATATTGACTAGTTTTTCTATAAAGTATTTATGAGAAACAAATAAATAAAAACATTTTCTAGAAACAAATAGAAGAAAATATGGAAAATTATCGTTATTACTCAAACCGTATCTACATAATGCGAGACCACCTCTGCTCTTCCCAAACTTCACAATCAAATCATTCCATGCCTGGTTATGGAACTAAACAACACGAAGCATTTCTCTCTTATCAAATATTTTATTCGAGAAAACATCAATAGCTTGCTTCTTACGCCTTCATAGTTATTAAATTTGGTTCAGTTCAATTGAATTACTGTTCATTTTTTAATAAACTAGTAGTGATTATTTTTAAAATTTTCAAATTTCATTCTTAAATTTTTTCTTTACATAATAGAGCCATTTAAGTCTAAATTAACATCTAGTTGCATGCTTTTTTAAATAGATGATTGAATTAAAAGATAGGAAAACAAAATGAATAAATGAATAAACTACTTGGTATCTTTGAGTTTTATGCAAAAAAAATTTATTTTGGTCTTTTATATTTTTCAGTTTATAGGTGATTGCTTCCTTTAATTTTTAAAAATTTAATTTAATACTCATTTTTTTTTCAGTTTTTTTTGTTAGAGAAAAAAAAAAAGGATCGTTGAATTCCGATAAAGATAGATAAAATTATTATTGACAATGATTTCAACTATCAAAATAGTTAAAATTAATGTCAATAAGTTTTATTTAATAAAAAAAGTTTCTTCTAGTTTTTTTTTTTTTTTATTTACCTAAGGAGACAAATCTAATCATTTGAATGTTTTTGGATTTGGGTTAATTTTGTTTTTTTAACTATTTTTTTAGGTTATGAATAAATTTATCAAGGTATTTAAAATATTTTTAATTGTTTTTGATGAAAAATAATTTTTTAAACCAGAAAAATAACACTTTTTTTTTCCAGCAATCTCTTATCACTGGATTCTGCACAAAGTGAACGACGTGTTTACTGCCATCTTATTTTTTTTTTAATAAAAAAATCAAAGCAGGAAACCACCATTAAGAAATTAAAAAATAATAAAGCCAGGCACAATAATTCAGATTGAGCTAGAAGGTCTACACATCATAGCTGGGTGTTTTGACCGAATATGTTTAGGTTCCTTTTTCTTTTTAAGTTTTGTTATTTTATGTTTGGGTTAAACAAATTATTAAAAGAAATTATCAAATTCAAGAGTTTATAAACCCAGTTGAAGATTTAAGGGGTTCATCTGTAATATTCGAATTATTATTTGTTTTTTTAGTATCTAATTTATTCAGTATCTAATTCAATATAAAATTAAAAAAAAATTGATGAATTAAAAAAAATTTAATGGAAATTAATTCGGTTAAACTATGATAATCTAATGAGTCAATTTGCTATCAAATTAATCTAATCAAAATTTGTTTTTTCAAAATAATATTGTTTTTAAATCCAAGCTGCTAACATGAACTAATGAATAGGTAGCCTAATTAAGCATAGGCTTACAATTTTGTATGTATGAAAGGATCAACCAGATTCTTAGCCCAGCCCAACCAGTTTTGACTGAAACACCATCAAAGCTATATCAGCACTAAGGACAAGAAGCAAAATCTTTTGCTCTTTCAAAACCTTAGCCAGCATCAAATCATCTGATGTTTTGTTCTAGAGCTAGACAACATGGAACCCTTCCTCTCCTTTCAAATCTCTTCAAAATTTCATCAAAACCCTCTTTATTTTCATCAATCTCAAATCCCAATATTTCAAACCCAAAAACCACCACCAAGAGACCAACTTCACTCGCTACACTTAACCCACAAGAAACTTCACTGACTGCAAGTATTACTTCCTCTCCTGTTGCTTCAATATGCTCTTTACTTTCTAATAGTGTTAAAGAACCGGTAAAGATCGAGTCTTTGTTGGAGGACTATAAAGAAATGTTGAATTCTGATATTGTGCTACAAGTCTTGATGAATTATAAGCAGTTAGGGAGGGTTAAGACATTAGAATTCTTTTCTTGGGCTGGGATGCAAATGGGGTTTAGGTTTGATGATTGTGTGATTGAGTACATGGTTGATTTCTTAGGAAGGAGGAAGCTTTTTGATGATATGAAGTGTTTCTTGATGACAGTTTTGTTTCATAATGGTCGTGTGACATGTCGTGCATTTTCTATTTGTATTAGGTTCTTAGGCAGGCAAGGGAGGTTTAGAGAAGCCCTTTGTTTGTTTCAAGAAATGGAGACGAAGTTCAAATGTAGACCTGATAATTTTGTGTATAATAATATGCTTTATGTGCTTTGTAAGAAGGACACATCTGGGGAACTAATTGATGTTGCGCTTAGTATCTTTCGAGGAATTGAATCGCCAGATACATATTCGTACAGTAATGTTCTTGTCGGTTTGTGTAAATTTGGTAGGTTTGAGACGGCCATTGAATTTTTTCAAGAAATGGGTAGGGCTGGATTGGTGCCAACACGGTCTGCAGTGAATTTTCTTATGAGGGAGTTGTGTTTGTTGAGTGCAAAAGAAGGTGCTGTCAACGAAGTTAGGGTACATAGTTCTCGTAAACCATATACAATTTTAGTTCCCAATGTGGGTCCAAAGAGTGGTGCTATACGTCCTGCTGTTGGCGTGTTTTTGGCAGTTTGTGATCTTGGTTTATTGCCTAGCACTTTCGTTATAATCCAGCTCATAACAGAGCTTTGTCGACTGGGAAAGATGACAGAGGCTTTTGAGATTCTAAAAGTAGTCGAGGAGAGAAAGCTAAATTGCGTGGCTGAGGGTTACTCCATTGTGATGAAGGCTTTATGTGAATATCGCTTAGTTGAGGAAGCTAGTCATTTGTTTGGAAGAATGCTTTCACTTGAATTGAAGCCAAAGTTGGTAGTTTACAATTCTCTTATTTGTATGCTATGTAAAGTGGGGAGATTGGATGATGCCCGGAGGGTGTTTCAGATAATGAGCAAGAAAAGATGCCTTCCAGATAGTGTAACATATACTGCATTAGTTCATGCTTATGGCGAAGCTAGGAATTGGGAAGTTGCTTATGACTTATTGATGGAAATGTTAGGGTTAGGTTGGATTCCACATTTTCATGCATATACTTTGGTGGATAAACTGTTGAGAGAACATGGGCGAATAGATTTGTCCAATAAATTGGAAAGGAAGTTGGAATCACAAATCTTGCATAAGCATTGTAAAGCAAGTCAATTGGAGGCTGCTTATGAGAAACTGAGATCAATGCTTGAAGAAGGTTTCTACCCACCCATGTACGTGAGAGATGCTTTTGAGCATGCATTTCAAAAGTATGGCAAGTTGGAAATAGCTCGTGAGTTGCTAGAGAATATGGAAAAAGCTTGTGAGCCTTCTAAGACAGAAATTAGGAGTTCTTGATGAGCTTTGATCAAGCAGTTAAGTTTACTTCCCTTGTTTTTTATCAGCGATGATCAAGCATAAGCAGTAACTATGGCATTCGCTTTGGATGAACTTTCATATACTTTACAAACCAAGAATCTCTACAAGAGTCATGGTCTTGGTTGCGTGGAGAAGGCTTGTCAATACTTTAACGCTTTCTGAATGAACCAGGTGCTGCTATCTGATGAATGTAATGGCAGAGACACCTGCTGAGAATTCCTGAGCAAACAGTTCTGTTTACATAGATTCTTCTAATGTTAACTATTTCCACCAAGGATTAGACCCTTCTTTTCTGCCATGGAAAACATTTTCCAAGCTAGATGATCTTAAATGTGGGTCCTAGTGGTTGCAAGCTGGTAATTTTTTAAGGAAGCGCCGCCCTGGCTCCAAAGTTCTCTTGTTGAGTTCTTGGGTAACAGAAGAAAGCTATTGCCGAGATAATGGTTGGTTCTCAGGAGAGAAGACACCGGAATCTGTGATGGCAAGGATGACCTGATCGCTGCTTGATTAAGGAATGAGTCACTCGTACAACATTTTGATGCTAGAGCTACTTGTTTAAGCTTTTGCAGCATTGATCTCTACTTGCCTCGCTAATATTTTGTATCCTGCATAAGCTAGAATTTAGTTGATTTGCTTGCTTCAAAGTGTTTACATCTTCCCAGATTAGTTAAAGTTTGCAATATTAACCGGGTGGTGGGGATACCGGATCCACATCACATATTACAAGTGTACAGACAAAGATGACAGAGAAATAGCTCATCCCATGATATTGGTTAGGAGGTTGAGCACGTCCAAGCTCAAGCCATTGAATTTTTATTTGGGTTTATTATTAGACTTGGTTTATGTTTATGTTATTTTACCGGACAATTTTATTTAGTGAGCTTTGAGTCCAATTGTTGGTGGTTTTAGGTCTTTACTAATTATATGTAATTTTTCTACATGTTAGACATTTTGTGATGAATTAACAAAAGTTGCAGAGTAGCAGACTCTCGTCCCTTCTCTTCTCCAGCTCATTTTCTTCTTCTTCCTAGCTTCTTTCCCATCTTTACTTCTCCTCAATCTGTCTTTGTAGTGAAATGAAGACAGTTTACACCGAGTTAAATCTGTAATATCTATTACGATGATGTTTTTCAGTCCTCACAGGTGAGTTTTCTTTTCATTGATAATCAAAACTATTAAAAGAGATATCCACGAGTATCTCCCACTTAGTTTTCATACAGAACTTCTTCATGAACAGATGACTGTATTGCACACAAGCAAAGATTAGAGGCTTAGAACATCTTTATTTTTCCCAGGCAATCATCAAGTACAAGGTCCATCTTATTTGTGATGAAAATAAATATTTCCACGCTAATGAATTGCACAAATTCATAATTCAAGCCCGCAAACCCACAGAGCATTCCATAGTATTAAGGTGAAGGTGAAGAAGATACAATCAGATGACACCATTGCATTAAAAAGATCGGTATTTGGAACAAAAAGTAAATTAATTTCAGCCAAGGTGGTGGACTTTTCGTTGTGTTCGAAAAGATAGTTTCACTATCTGAAGCGGATACTTTAGGGCTGAATATTTCCTATCTTGAGCTTCTTTCCCAACTCTCACACTCTGACAGCATATATTGCCCACTGTCAACTGCTAATTACTAGTGTTTATGAAAGAAAGAGATCCAGAAAAGGAAATAGCCGTTTGGTTTCGTATTAAAATGTAATGAAAATAAAAGAATACACAGAGAGCAAATTGAAGTCGATTGAAATAAGAAAAGAGAAATCAATGTTTGCTGGCAGCTGAAATACAACTTGACTCTCAAGTGTAACCATCAAACCTTGTTCCTTAGGAAGATCCCAGCAGATTCTGTATGTCTTTCTGAATGAAGGAATGTCAGATGAAGTTCACAGAAATTCTTGACACTCAAATGTTTTAATATCTAACCTCAATTTTAAGAGGTGATGTAGTTGGAGCACATCTTTCCACAACCTTTCCTACTTTGTTTACTAAAGATTTGGTAAAGTTCCACTTGATGGCAACTCCAAAATATCCTCCTTTCTCTGATTTTCAGAACTTGTAGACAGGTGCTGTATTCTTCCCATTCACATCAATCTGCAATAACCAGATGGAGCATATTCAAAACATTTCCAAATTCTTTCAGAAAGAAGAACTAATAGGTCTTTACAAGCATTACCTTATCAAATAGTGCATACAGTGTCCTGAATCTCTTCATTGCTTCCAGGTTCTTGTCCAGCAAACTGCTTGCAAGGAAATGCCAAGATCTCAAAACCTGCCATAATCGTGCCAGCCGAGAAGTTAAAATCTTCAATCAATGGAGATTTTAAAACAGACGACTCAAAAACAGAGATGTTGCCCTACAAAAATGAGTGACCAACCTTGGTTTTTGTACTTTTCATACAAAACTTTGGCTATAGTGCTAGGCCACTGCAGAATCAAGAATAAAATTCAGAAAAAGTGAAAAGTTTCATTAGAAAAATTTCAATTTCGCTACGAAATTACATTTATCATACGAGTCATGTCCATTAAGAAGTACAGGAAGGAAGGTATCAGTAAAAAATGATGATGATAATGAAGGACTCCAAAGTTATCAGCACTGCTGATAATTCCAGAACAAGAAATTTTTTTCCCTTGTCATAGATGATTAGGTTTTTCCCGTCAGGAAATTATTAGACCACAGATATAAACAAAGCTCTTGGATCTTCAACAAGTGGAGACATTTTACGCTTGCCGCGAAGGTGGAAGTGTTGTTGTGCCCATCATCCTGTTAGCGAAAGACAGCTGAATGTATTTAGCAGTGTGGTAATGGTTGCTTTTCAAATAATATTTTAAATTAAAATACATGACAATAATATTTTTTTATTTTTAAAAAATTATTTTTAACATTAGCACATCAAAACAATTTAAAACATACAAATCATATTAAATTTTAATAAAAAATAAAAAAAATTAACTTTTTGCACCGTATTTCCAAGCAATATAAAATTACAAGCTGGATTAGTTTGCCGAAAAGCTGAGAGATGTGGATGGAGAATTTATTCAGGAATCATGAAATATGTATGTTCAAGGGAAAAAGGCTACGAATTACGAAACCAGAAATTCAGTAGCTAAGAAAACTGAACATGGAGCAGATGAAGACAACTTTATCCCACATTCGAAAAAAAATTACGAGCTTTTGAAAGTTAAAATTAATATATACATCAAAAATAAATTAGCAATAGTCAAGATAAAATACAAAAAGACCTTACTGAATTACAGTTGACACTATATTTTGTCTCCACCCCATGATCAACAGATCAACTAAGGAAAAGTCTACACACACGGAAATTTGATTTCTCCATGAAAGCATGTTTAAGAGTATTATTATTATTATTTTTTTTTAAAGTATTTTTTATTCAGAAAAATATACTAATAATATTTTTTTATTTTTTTTAAAATTATTTTTAAGATTAGCACATTAAAATAATTTAAAAACATCAAAAATATATTAATTTATAAATTTAAAAAAAAATTAAATTTTTTTAAAAATAATTTTAAATCTTTACTTGGGTTGAACGTTTTCTTATTCACAGCCGTATGATTTGCCAATATCCCAGGCCTAGGCCAAGGTTCATTTGAAATTATTTTTTGATGTTCAGTTAAAAAAAAAAAACAAGTGTTAAGAAATACAAGAAATAATTAATAGCACCCACTTATTTTTTTATACAATAATTAATTTTTGATCCGGCCAAAACACACACCGAATCTAGCTGTTCTTCTTAACCATAAGGGCACTTAGTAAATGCAATGTAATCTTATTACTTGCAGCATCATGTTTCACATTCCATAATATAATATCATTAAACTAAAACAATAATCATAACTCGACTTAAATTTAATATTCAGACTCGATAAAAATATTTTAATTTTAATTAAATCTTACTCAAATTAAGCTTGGTTATTTGATTAGTCTTGTAACTAGTTCGAAACACATAAAAAATTGAAGCTTGTTGTAATTTTGCTTGTTTTTGCATTTCAAAAATATTTTTAAAAAAATTTATTTATTTTTTATTTTAAATTAATATTTTTTTTAGTGTTTTTAAATTATTTTTATACGTTGATATCAAAATATATATTTTTTAAATATTATTTTGATATATTTTTTTAAAAAAATACTTTAAAAAACAACTAGAATGATACTCAAACAGTATATTTAGTCTTTATGATAATTTTACATTTATAATTTTAAAAAATAAATTTTTAAAAAGCTACACTTTATAATTTTTGTTGTAACTAATATTTCAAAAGAGTTTTATACGAGGTACACGCAAAATTTTGCCATAGATTTTGAAAACTGTGGTTGACCAAACACGCCCTTAGTCTAGGTGTGAAATACCAAAAGTGGGCTTGACAATATATGAAAGGCGTTTAGGGATGAATCTGTAGTCTACAGCATACCTCGGGTACCAATTTATAGCATAAAAAGGTTCTCAAGCATCCAACTCGCTGTTTCAGCATTTCTGACTTTTTGTGGTAGCTTAGCATCACTTCCAGCGTTACTCGCAAGCCATAAAACACATAAACCCTCTCCGCCACCATTTCCACCTCCCCAAAAAACCCTAATTCCTCTTCAATTCCGCCATGGAAGAAGTCTGTGAAGGAAAAGAATTCTCCTTTCCAACGCAAGAAGAAAAGATCCTCTCCTTCTGGTCAGAAATCAAAGCCTTTGAAACCCAATTAGAACGCACCAAAGACCTCCCTGAATACATCTTCTACGACGGTCCACCGTTCGCCACCGGGTTACCTCACTATGGACACATTTTAGCCGGTACAATCAAAGATATTGTGACCAGATACCAGACGATGACAGGGCACCATGTCACACGTCGTTTTGGATGGGATTGCCATGGATTGCCAGTTGAAGCTGAGATTGATAAGAAATTAGGGATTAAGAGAAGGGATGAGGTGTTGAAATTGGGGATTGATAAGTACAATGAGGAGTGTAGAGGGATTGTTACAAGGTACGTGGGGGAATGGGAGAAAGTTGTTGTTAGAGTTGGGAGATGGATTGATTTTAAGAATGATTATAAGACCATGGATTTGAAGTTTATGGAGAGTGTTTGGTGGGTTTTTTCCAAGTTGTTTGAGAAAGGGCTTGTTTACAAGGGTTTTAAGGTGGGTTTTTGTTGCTTTATGGTTTTGTTTTGATTTGATGGTTTTTTTTTATGTGGGGTTATGGTGATTTTGATGATTTGCTCTTTTGTTTTTAGAGAAATGGATTTGTTTTAATGTTGGTTTTTGTTTGATTACAAGATTTATTGTGTTGATCTTCGATATTAGTATTGGAGATTTTTGCAAATGTTGTATCGTTTCTGTTTTTGAGTCTTGGATTTATGAAATAGAAAGTCTTGCTTATATAGCATCATTGCGTTACTATATGTATACCGGATTTTGATATTTTTCAAATTGAATCGTTGAAATAGAATCACTGTCAAATGGGTGCTTCATTGTTCTGGAGAGAAAAAATGTTTAAATTTTTCACTTGTTAAGGTTGATCTGGTTATGTTGGCCGAGTCCTTCCCTTAATTGGGGTGTGAATATTTTGATTCCTTACCTTAATTCGTCGTATTTGTAATGGTTATGATGATTTTACTGGTTCTTTACAGGTCATGCCTTACAGTACAGGTTGCAAAACTGTGCTGTCAAATTTTGAAGTTCAGCAGAATTATAAGGTTTGTGATTTCTAATTCTGTGATTTGCTTCATAAATTAACCTACTTATGTAATCTATCCTTTTGACACTCCTGGTGTGATGCAGGACGTACCTGATCCTGAGATAATGGTAACATTTCCAATTGTTGATGATCCACACAATGCAGCTTTCGTGGCTTGGACAACTACGCCATGGACTCTTCCCAGTAATCTTGCCCTTTGTGTTAATGGAAATTTTGACTATATCAAGGTTGTTATCTTTGACTTCTTGATGTGGATTATTCGGAAAAAAAGAGAGGATAAGCACTTCAAATATGCAGCACGTCATACAATTGAACATTGTCTTAGGCTGCAAATTCATTCCTTCTATTTCTGTAATACAAGATCCTGGGTTAGATATGTTATACTTGGCGGTTCATTTCTTTTCCCAATGCTCATTAGCATGTTGAACCATTTTAGCCACATCCCATTGTGTACCCTTGCTAGTTCATAAGTTCAAGCATGAAGCTTGTGAAAATGTGCTTAAGGCTGTGTCACATGCTCTAGGTATGTGTGTGAATGGTCATGAAAATGTTATTTTTATCAATTAGTTCTAAAGTAGTGGTTGAAGCTGTAATCTTCTCTTTTATATGTCCTTAAAGATTCCTAGATTTTGTTTTGACACCTCAAAAAGAATTTCAGGTGTTGCATTGGACGTCATGTTTTTGCTGATATCCCTTATGTTGTTTTTCTTAATTTGTTTGTTGAACATGCTGGTACTTTATTTTTTGATGTGCATTTTGAAACAAAATCCAGGTTCGTAACAAGTACACTGGAAAAGTCTATGTCGTTGCTGAATGTAGGCTGTCAGCACTTCCTGTTGAGAAGCCAAAATCAACTGCAAATGGACCTGCTGTTGGTTCAAAGACATCAAGTTCTAAAACTAAGAGTGGGAAGGCTGAAAACTTGATGGATTCTTATGATTTGTTGGAGAAAGTCAAGGGCAATGAGTTGGTGAACAAGAAGTGAGCCATGCTTTCTTTTTTGTCTGGTCTTTCATCCGTTTCACACGCACTTTTAGCAGTTTCCTTATCACTTTGTGATGGATACTCGTATTATTTTTTTCTTTAATCTTGCGTGTGTGAACAATGCATGCTACTGGATGTTTGGTATCAGACTGTTGATTTTCTGAGGGAGATTATGCTTTGCAGGTATGAGCCGCTATTCAATTACTTCATGGAGTTCTCTGACACTGCATTTAGAGTTGTTGCCGATGATTACGTGACTGATGACAGTGGTACTGGCATTGTTCACTGTGCTCCTGCATTTGGTGAAGAGGATTACCGTGTTTGCATTGGAAATCAAATACTCAGTAAGGTTGTTGTCATATGCCAAACCTGTGATTTCAATTATGTAGCTGTGAACATCCCTTAATATCAGTTTGCTTAGTTGTTCTATGTTAGGCTATCTTTTGCAATTCTTATGTATCTTTCCTGCTGTCTCATAATATTGTATTGTTTCCTGTTTTGCAGGAGAATTTGATTGTATCTGTTGATGATGATGGCTGCTTCATTGAAAAAATTACTGATTTCAGTGGGCGCTATGTCAAGGATGCAGACAAGGATATCATTGAAGCAGTGAAGGTGAGGCTTTCATGTGCATGGATGAAAATATGGCAACTCATTTATTTAGTGAGCGATTTCATGATGTGGAGGAACACGCCATACCTCTGAATGAGATTATTTGTAGAGCTTCTTTGCAGCCGCTTTCAATAGCTTGTTTGATATTATTAGAAATATGGAACATTTTGTGAAACAAGTTTTGTTTGCTGATACCAAGTCTATTGTCAAGAGCCTGTGGTTTTGGTGGCTGTTGCTGCCGCATTCCTTTCATTTTTTGTGCTTCTGGTCTAAGTGTTTTTCTTTACCAAAATTACTGGTTTGATCAGGCAAAAGGCAGGCTTGTTAAGTCTGGGAGCTTTATGCATTCTTATCCCTTCTGTTGGAGATCTGATACACCTCTCATTTATAGAGCTGTTCCAAGCTGGTAAGCTTATTTTATTTCATCCCACAGTGCACCGCCATCTACTTATACTGCTATTTTTTTGAAGCCAATACTTCTTGATTCATTTTGAAGTGTGTTTAATATGTATTTCTTCTTTTTCTTTGGAAATTCTAATCTGTGTTGATGTACATTTGTCATTAGTACCCCAAGTAATTTTATGAACACTTGTGCCTGCCATCAGAATGTTTTCCATCAAAATAGGAAAAAAGAAACTGTAGCTAGCTGAATTTTGTTTGTTCATTACATGTTGAGTTGCACATTGTCTGCATCTTTTTCTCCCTTAATGTATTTGTCCTCATTGTACAATATTTGGTAGCATTTTCTTTCTAAGTTCACTGGTTATATCTTAACGTTACTTTGAGTTTTTAAAATCTCAGTTTTGTTATATATATATATATATATATATATATATACTGTTTCAGTTTATAATCCTTTTACTATTGCTTCTTTTCCATATTTCACTTTGAGCTGTACTGCATTATGTTATCACTTTTGTTATGGATTAGGCATCATTCTGCATTTGGTATTATTTTATGTGGTTTATAATCATTCCAACTTGCTGTATTTATTGTAATGGGGCTGTGCTATTTAATTTCTGTATAGGTTTATTAGAGTGGAAGAAATAAAAGAGCAACTGTTGGAAAACAACAAACAAACATACTGGGTTCCTGATTATGTAAAGGTTAGAACTGTTTTCTTGCACCTCTTCCTCTTGTTGGTTGTGCTTGTCTTCCATTATGAGATGATGGTTTGTCTGATCAGAAGATTTATATTTGGTGTGAAATGTTGCATTCTACCCCTTCTTATTCTGGTTTTTCTCTCTCTTTAGAATTTAAATTCTGAGTGATGCAATATTTTTTTATATAAACATTTTTACAAGTAAAGTTTCAAAAGAATGAGATTAATGGGCTTAAAGTTGCGAAACAAAGGAAAAAAAAAGAGATGATATACTATGTAGCTGCTCATCAATCATGAATATGCATATGTTGAGCTTTGACAAGGTTGGTCGGTGTCAAGGTTGACTTGCATAACAAATTAAGCAATTGATGCTTGTCCTCAATCTGGTGAGAGGAATGCGATCCCTCCAGAAGTGAAAGCCTGTGTAGTTAGAGGGACATGCAAGCGGGGTAACAGATCTAATTTTGTAATATGGGCCACATGCACATTAAAAACGAGAGCTTATGATGTGCTGTGCTATTGCAAAGTCTATGGCAGAGTCCTCAACCCAAATTCTTAGTTTTACACGCTAAGTAGTGAACTTGAGCAAGTGATAAGATTCTTTGTACTTAAGCCTTATAATAGGTGAGATATTTTGTTTGTAATTGTGATCCGAGGTGTTGCATAACAATTAGTGGCGCTTTTGCTCTCTCCCAACTTGTGATAGTGCAACTTTTGAATCCTTATATATGACGATTCAATGTGAAGCTTGTTGCTGTACATGATCAAAAAAGGCTTGAGATGAAGAAACAAAGGTAAGGAAAAGTTAAAAATCATTATTAATTCTAATTTGCTTCAATGAAATGAAATTAATATCTAATATATGAAGAAGCGACAAAGGTGTCAGTTTTGAAGCTTATTAGTGATGTCCCAGCATCTGTACCACAAATGCTTTGTATAGGCGAGCCCTGTGATGCTGTGAAGGTTACCTTTGATCTAAATGCAGACAGACTAAGCCTTTACCCATTTGCCACATATTAAGTAAAGAGGCATACTCTTTGTTGCACCTTTACCGCGATCTAGATCTGGTATTAGGTAGATGAAAATTATATATTTGGTCTTTGGAAGTGTAGTTGGTGTTCCATTGTAGATAGCAGTGCTTGATGGTTAAGAGAGAACCATCTGAAGTTCAGCCCTGCTGAGGATCATGGTGGCTTAAGTTTAGTGAGAAAGTGGAAGCCTGCTCAAATGAGGATAAGTTAACTTGTATAAATTTTTCTTATGTGGTCAATTTCTGCATGCTGCTATGTTTGATTGGAATTGAGTGCAGGAGTTGAATGCTTTATTCTGTATTTACTGCTTGCCAGTTTATAGATCTGCCAGATCATCCAAACATTAGATATGGATCAGATGAGTTTAACAATTTGGTGGTGTGTTGTGCATTTTTTTTTCATGGACTCAGACTTAAACTATGGTGTACAGATTAAAAAAATTGCATTTCTCTGGTAATCATGTTTTTCTATGTGATCTTCACTAATTGGTTGACCACAAGTGTTTTGACCTCCAATATTAATGGCTGTAACCTCAACTTACTTTGGAGATTTGGATCTTGACAAGTATTGAAAGTGGCTGTCTTTATGATATTGTGCTTAATCAGAAATGATAAACTGTGTTTTCATGCAATGTTGAAGTTTTGGTCTCATTTCTTTTCTTTTCTTGGACAAATATAACAGGAGAAACGGTTTCACAACTGGCTTGAAAATGCTAGAGACTGGGCAGTTAGTAGAAGTCGATTTTGGGGCACTCCTCTACCTGTATGGATGAGTGATGATGGTGAAGAAGTAATAGTCATGGATTCTATTGCTAAACTTGAGAAGCTTTCTGGTGTTAAGGTATGATCTCTCTCCCTCTCTCTCTTCTCTTGGTTGATGCAGGTCAACTCTTTTCTTTCCTTTACTTGAGTTTGCTATCCTCCATGGATTGTTTGTGTTAGTGACTTATGGCTATACTGAGACACATTCTTTTTGGTGCCATCTTATGGCTAAATTTTGATCATGCAGTTAGTATGATTCCATGGCCTTACTAACAGCTATCAATCACCTAGTGATCACATGGGCTGCATTTCTTTCAGCTGTTATCTATATGTCCATGCATCCTTTATGTTTGTTGAGCTCGTGGTTGTGCATAATGCCTATCCAGCTCGTGGTTGTGCATATCCATGTGAATAGTGTTAGCTATAAAGATACATGTCTTACTGCATTTTTTTCATCTTGCAGGTGTTTGATCTGCATCGTCATAATATTGATCAGATCACAATCCCATCCAGTCGAGGTCCTGAATTTGGTGTACTTCGACGTGTTGAGGATGTAAGCTACTGGATCTGGGCTTTTTAATAGAATCCCCCCCTGTTTTTTTTCCTGGATGATTGTAGCTGTTATTCCAAAAGTGGAACCTCTTGACAACATTTCATTTTTAATGGAAGTATATCCTTTTCTAGTTTCTACCCATTGATTATGCAGTATATTTGAATAGGATTTGTAAAATCTGGGAAGCAATTATATTGCTTTGCCTCCAACTCTGAATCAGTTTAAAAGCGTTGTACCTGTCTTCATTTTAACTTCAATTCTGGCGCAATAATTTCACTCTTTTCATTTGTCTTGACTAAATAGGAGTGGCTTGCATACTTAACATATTTTTTGTTCTCAATGAAGCGAGGGGAGGACTTGGGTTAATTCTGAATTGGTTTTGAAAATACTGTACTTGACTTGCTTTCAACTTCTACCATTGCCCTGAGAATTCTAGTCTGTTTGTTCACTTGTCTTGCCTAGAAATTAGTCCATGAATGCATGCTTCCACCTTTTGGTTCTTAATGTAGCTGGGCTGGATTTGAACCTGAATCTTCATTGTTATGCCCTCTGCTGTATTACTGCAGAGTTTTTCATTTGACTAATCGACCACATTTTGGATATTATTTTATATGCATTATTGAATATATTTTATACATAGTTAGCTTATCTTTTGATTCAATGTTTTAATTTCTGCAGGTATTTGATTGTTGGTTTGAGAGTGGGTCGATGCCTTATGCTTATATCCATTACCCATTTGAGAATGTTGAACTTTTTGAGAAAAATTTTCCTGGGCATTTTGTGGCTGAAGGGCTAGATCAAACTCGTGGATGGTTGGTTCCTTAATTTTAGATACTTCATAATCACTTACATATTTGAGTTTTAATAGCAATTTCTTCAAGCAAATTACATTGAGTCTGTACCAAGCACAGTAAAATTGAAGTACATAAGGAGATACAGTCTCTTCTAATTCGTGGAGATATTTCATTTATGTCTAAATTAACAATTTAATATGATGTCCTTGGGGTTCTTTCTCCACCAAAGAAGAAAAAAGTCCTTCAAATCTTTCTGGTGCAATATTTTTCTTGAAAGTTTCACTTGTATGTTTATTTTCCTTCCACATATCATATTTTCTGGCACAAAATTTTCTTGATTGCTTGGGAATTTCAATATGCATGGGGAGCGAGGTTCATGTTTCCATGCCAGTCACTTGGGCAACAACAGTTATTCAGAAGACTGAGCAAGTCGGATCATGGATATTTATTTTGTATTGCAGGTTCTATACTCTCATGGTATTGTCTACTGCATTATTTGGGAAGCCTGCATTTAGGAATCTCATTTGCAATGGACTTGTCCTGGCTGAGGATGGAAAGAAGATGAGTAAAAGTTTGAAAAATTATCCATCACCTATGGAAGTTATTGATGATTATGGAGCTGTAAGTTCTTTTTATAACATGTTAATTAGTTTCTTTTAAAATAAAATTGCGCAGGTTCTTTCTATAAAGTGTTAATTATCCATCTTTTAAAATAAAAGGTGTTTTCTTTTTGGCCAGCAATTTGCTTGTCCCTGTTTTCTGTGGTTTTTTTTAGAACTTCGTGTCTTCCTTACCAAGCTTTATGGATGGCTGCTGTACAGGATGCATTACGATTATACCTGATAAACTCTCCAGTTGTGCGTGCAGAGACCTTGCGTTTCAAAAAGGAAGGTGTTTTTAGTGTTGTGAGTATCTCAAACTTTTTTGGATTTAGGGAATTTCTTTACTCTCTCATCTTCTCTTATATCAACTATCTTAATTTATGTTTTGCTTTTATGTTGTCTTGGCTCTTAGCATAATCAATCATTTTATTTCTATCCAGGTCAAAGACGTGTTCCTCCCGTGGTACAATGCTTACCGGTTCCTTGTACAGAATGCTAAGAGGCTAGAGGTTGAAGGGCTTGCACCATTTACTCCTATTGACGCTGCAACTCTTCAAAATTCATCCAATGTGCTTGATCAGTGGATAAACTCAGCTACCCAGAGTCTTGTTCATTTTGTTCACCAAGAAATGAATGCATACCGCCTTTACACGGTTAGCTGTTGTTAAACCATTACTTTGCTGTTAGTATTTGGGTTTTCTTTGAGTGTATATAGAACTGGAACTTGAATATGAAGAATTAACTCATCTTATAAAATATGCTATAAAACTCATACCTTACTTTGAATATGTATGGAATATGGTTTAAAACTTGAAAAAGCTCATATAGCACATGGAGATAAAGGAATTAATTAATGTCTTATAGCATTTATACATATCTTTCCAAATACATCTTTTGCAGGTGGTACCTTATCTCTTGAAGTTTCTTGACAACCTTACAAATATTTATGTGCGATTCAACCGCAAAAGATTAAAAGGTCGTACTGGGGAAGAAGACTGCCAGACAGCTCTATCAACTTTATACAATGTATGATTTTAATTGATGCTAATTTCTATTTTGTGTTATGACAGCCAAAATTGCTCACATTTTCATCTTGTTTAGCATAGGTAGCAGAGTTCCTCTTTTTAGTTGCTTTATGATTGATACTCTAAATGTGCAGAACAGTTTTTCATTAAACCTAATTGTTTGTTGGAATTCTTTGGATGTGGATATGCATCTTGTATAGAAGGTTTGCAATTATCTGATTTGAAGTAGGTTCTCTTCTTGAGTTCATTTCACACCTTCTCAGTTCTCTTCTCAACATTGCAGTTTCCTTTTCTAGTTATATCCTTAAAGGTTACATGCGTTTCTTTTCAAAGTTCACAAGCTTGTAATTGAGTACTTGATTCATTACCTCTTCTTCCATCTTGGAAACATTGTCAATGCTTCATGGTGAACCCTGGGATAAGCTTACAATTATTCAAGATGCTTTGTCACCAATCATACCATGAATAAAATCCAATCAAGTGTTATTATCTCTGCTTTAAAATGTTATCAGTTGTTTTTGTTCATGCTGAGTCATATCCAATGCAGGTTCTAAAATAACAAATAATAACTCCCTCATTCTGGTTTATTTCCTGGACAAACTTTTTTTGTCCCCGCACTAGTCCTAAAAAAAATATGAAACCCTTGCCTACTTTTGACCTTTGAACACCAATGCGTGGTGCTGCTTCAAAGGCATTCTTTGGCTAATCTTTTACCAATTATTGCTATTCACTGTTTATTAGGTTGCCTGATTGTTGATAAGATGCCCTCATTGACAGTGTGATTTGCATTAAATGTTACTGGTTTTCAGGTTCTTTTAATATCATGTAAGGTGATGGCGCCATTCACACCTTTCTTTTCAGAAGGTCTGTATCAAAATATGCGGAGAGTTTGTACTGGATCAGAGGAAAGTATTCACTATTGCAGCTTTCCTCAAGTAGAGGGGGAGGTATTTATAATCTCTGTTGCAGCCAGCTCATTTTGTTTAGTAGAATAACTTTTTGAACTTCTTTATGGTTTCTAGGCTGCCAATCTTTGGTCATGCTGAACATCCAGGCATCATCTACTCAAATTGTGGAATTTATTATGAATTTGGAGAATCCAAGATTCATGAATTTTTCTAAGAAAAACTATGGCCCATATTTTCTAACTTATATTTATTTTTGGACCATTTTTTTTTTGTAAACTTTCCAACTAATTTTGGCAAGCTTTTAAGCATAAAGTTCGGTCCCTCTTCAATTTAAGGGTCTAAGCTATGTTTGATTTATATTAACATTTAGACAATTTTACAGTCTTTTTCCCTCTATTTAAAATGATCATCTTTTGAAACAATTATATTATATTTATTGCCACTGTAGAGGAATGAACGGATTGAACAAAGTGTTGCAAGAATGATGACCATTATTGATCTTGCGCGCAATATCCGTGAACGGCACAACAAGCCTCTTAAATCGCCATTAAGGTACTCCTTTAAGCTCATCTCACTCATCTGTCCTTTTAGTTATATACTTCCGCTTTTACTTTCAACTGCCTCTTGTTCATTCCTTACCTCATTGTTTTCATTATATTCCTCTTTACAAACTGCAGGGAGATGATTGTAGTTCATCCTGATGTGGACTTTCTTGATGACATAGCTGGAAAATTGAAGGAGGTTTGTGCTCCATTCCTAAACTATCCATATCACTGTGTCATTATATGATTTAGCCAATCAAATACATGTTTTTATTTAAGCTCGTATTCTACCAAAATTCCTAATTTTTTCTTGCTTAAGTTCATTCTCTTGGTTATTTGATGTCTGTTGTTATTTGTATTCCAATGTTTTATGAGTTGTGTATTCTGTTTGCATGGTAGTATGTGCTCGAGGAACTCAATGTGAGATCTCTTATTCCATGTAACGATACTCTGAAATATGCTTCTTTGCGTGCGGAGCCTGAGTTTAGGTATGCCTTATTATATCCTCACGAAGTTTTTTGTACTTTCCTGTGCTTGTGTAATTGATTTTTGGTTATTCTCTTTCAGCGTGTTAGGTAAGCGACTTGGAAAATCTATGGGGGCTGTTGCCAAAGAAGTTAAAGCAATGTCTCAGATAGATATTTTGGAATTTGAGAAAGCTGGAGAAGTTACCATTGCTTCACATTGTCTGAAACTGTCTGATATTAAGGTGCTTCTTTTTCTTGTTGTGTTAATTTATATTTCTATGTTATCATGCATCCAGATATTGCCCTGCTGATGAAATGGTAGTTACTTTTGTGCAATGTGATTCGCTGATGAAAATAACCTAGGCGTGTTTCTTGGAAAGATCATGGGATGTTGAACAGTTTGTCATTTTACGTATTACAATAATCTTTATGAGATGGAATGGTTTTGCTGCTAGAGTTAGTTGCAGAGGAAAATTTTCCATTTGCTTCCCCCATTTTTCTCTCTTGAAACTCCATAATCTGTCTTGTTTGCAAGAATGAACTTTTGAAATTATTGGTGGACAGTGGACTATATAAACTAGTAATGGCGGTGCCCATGTTTTGGTTATCCCTATGCAGGATGTTAGCTACTTCAAGTTGATTGTTGTTAAAATCTCTCAGCTTGGTCTTGAAATTCAACTAACTAAGCTTGAGTCCCCAGCTGGATGGAGTTCTTAGATTCTAGTTTGGTTTTGTTGATTTATTTCCATCATTGTTGTGCCAGTTTAGTGATTTACACATTATTATGATTTCTCAGGTTGTTCGGGAATTCAAATGCCCTGATGGTTTGACAGATAGGGAGGTTGATGCTGCTGGAGATGGTAGGAACTAGAAATGCAATTCTTTTTTGATATTATATGTTATAGGTGCATGACTCAAGGTTTCGGTGTCCAATGTTTCAGGTGATGTTTTGGTAATATTAGATCTGCGTCTGGATGAGTCATTATTAGAGGCTGGTGTTGCTCGTGAGGTATCTCTCAAATAGGCAGTCAGTATATGTGATTACTCATTTCAATCATTTTCAGGAACAGAATTATAGAAGTTTCATGTATCTTGCATTACTAGAAATTTATTTTATTTGAAAAGGATATGAAATTGTTTGTCAAATTTATTACATCACGTGTACCATTTTGTGTCTCAGAAATTCTTTGCTCACCATGACCTTTTCATCATATTCTGATTTTTAAATGGAAAATCTCTTACCTTTTCTTTAATTCATTGATTAAAGGAAGTTGCTCTCTCTGAAATTCTTTGCTTACCATGTCCTATTCATCATATTCTGATTTTTAAATGGAAACCTCCTTATCTTTTCTTTAATTCATTGATTAAAGGAAGTTACTTTGTGGACTGACATTGGTTAAAGGATGTGTGATGCTTGATGACTGGATTGTCTGTCAATTGCAGGTTGTGAATAGAATTCAGAAATTGAGGAAAAAAACTGGACTTGAACCTACAGATGCGGTTGAGGTTTACTTTGAATCTCTGGATGAAGATAAATCAATCTCCCAGCAGGTCTTGAATTCACAGGTAATGCTTAAATATAATCCTTCTTCCTCGTGTGTTCACTTTTTTACATATTAGTTCCATGAATATTGCTAAGTAGTTATCGTTGTGTTTTGAAATCTAATTTGTCTTGGGCTCAATTTTTAAGCTTTATAATTTTTTTCCATCTCCGCTTCCACACTCAAATGGCTAAATAATAGATTGTTGATAGGATTGTTAATCACATTAAATTTTAATCTCTATGATCTTTTGAGTGTGCATTGTGTGAAGAGTTTATTTTTTATCCAGCATATGAAAAACTATATCATCCTAGTGGTCTTAAGTATTTTAAAGCTGAAAAACTATATCCTCCGAGTAGTTATATATATAAACCAAGCACTCTGTTGCATCAGTGTGATATATAAGTGTTTTCAATTCAAGTGCTTCATAACTGAAGTTGCATTTTTTATTCGCAGGAACTCTATATTAGGGATGCAATTGGTTCCCCATTGCTTTCTTCTACATTTATGCCACCACATGCAGTAAGTTACAATGGAAAAAAAACTACTACTCTTTTTCATGTTTTAGTTTGAGGAGTTTTTGTTTCTTTTGTACTTCTAAGTTAAGTTCATGTTCAGTTTGGAAACATCATTACTTTTGAATGCACATTGCTCCACTTTGAAATCCCATTCGCGTGCTGGAGCAAGGCTAGCTCACATAACATAATTCATTGGCCTAGGGCTTGAAGTGCTTTCATCGATATATAAGTCCAACTTAAAATTCACTTAGATTTTAACTGCCATTGCATGGACCTACTGCTTCCAAGGCTTGCTGAGGTTGTTACCCTTGTTTGATTTGTTCTGGCTTCTTGTTAGTCCTGGAATTTACATATGGCGGGCAGTCAGCCCTGATGTATTGATCGAACAATCCAAAACCCATGGCTTACCAGACTAGGAACTATTTTGTAGGGCAATGCAGGACTACTTCAAGTCCTGAAATATGCTTTGTGCAGTATTGATAGCTGTATTTTCAGAACGAAGGTTTTTTTATCAGGATTTTGAAGAGCCTGTTGGTGTTGTTTCCAGTAATTTCTCTCTGGCATGTTTTTATGAATTAAATTGCAGGTTATACTTGGTGAGGAGAGTTTCCATGACATTTCCAAGCTGTCCTTCACCATATATTTGGCAAGGCCGGCACTAGTTTTCAAATCTGATGCCATTCTTTCGTTGTATGGAGGTCCGTCTCTCTCTCTCTCTCTCTCTCTTCCTCCCCCCTCCCCCTCTTCAAAGCATTTCTCTCCTATCCATTCCCTCTCTTACTATTAATCAGTGGTTTCAGGAAATACAAAATCTGTCCATGGTCTAGAAACTTACTTGCTATCAAGGGATCATTCTAATTTGAAATCTGAATTTCAACTTGGAGATGGAAAGGTATCTTTAACCCGTGTATATTCTATTTCTAGGAATCATTGAAAATAAACACTTAGATTTTAGTTGGCTCTTGTTTAATGAACTTGTACATCCTTCTTCGCAGATAACTGTTGACGCCATTGAAGGCCTCCCTGCTGTAAATGTGGTATTGGGAGAACATGTGTTTTTGACTGTTGGTGACTCCGTTTTAAGCACAAAAGGTGGGCGATAAGATTCTTTCTGATAGGGTCATGTGGGATATACGATTTTTTTTATTGGCAACAGAAATTCCAGCCCCATGAAAAAATTTGACGTCTCTGTCCAGCCAAATGGTAGTTCTGGGTTCTTAAACTTAGAAGTGTTACTCCTTTTTGTTGTATAGCTATGTCTACGTTTAAAAACAATTTTGTCAATGTAGGATGAAACCAACATTAGTTGGCATTGAACTTGTGCTGCTTTGATTACAGTATTTTTAACCAAACTCTCCTCTCTCCAGTTCACATGCAATATTGTTCAATAGCATGAACATCAACTAATTAAAGTTCTGGACTTGTCATCAAATTTAATTTCACAAGTTAAGTTTGGTTTCTATGTCAGTATGATGCGAATTCTTTTCGCATACCTAGTTTTTACACTTTATTTTTGAATTTAAAAGAGAATAATTGCATTCAATGGACCGGAATCATTCATGCGAAGAATCATGGTTAGACACAAAAACTAGTAGAACAAACACATACGTAGGATACGATTTTAATAACTTTTTTGACTACTTAAAAAAAGGGAAGGATATCTTATGTATCTATATAATATTCCATAGATATTGCATATTTTCACTTTATTGAAAGATGCGACCCCTTCAAGTTGGAGGGATAAAAACATAGGAAAAATTGGATATGCATAACAGGTTACGATTATTATTCTGAAGGTATAGACATGGGATGACAATACTACTGCAACAAAGTAAAAAATTGCAGAACATGGTACCACTTTTGGATGTTACCAGAACGGAGTACAATACAATACTAATCCAAATCTGTTACGTGCCATAGGCGAGAGAATTTTATCTAACGAAAAAAGGAATCTATTAAAGCAATGACCCTGAACTAGTAATTTGGATACAGACGCCCTTCTAACTAGCAATTTCAACCTGAACTAGAAACTGCTTCCTGACATTGTTCTGCTTCGCAAGCCTTCTCTTCCTCTCCAGAGAAACTGGGAGCTTTTGGAATCAAACCGAGAACCTTGAACATAAGTTGATCAGCATCATAATCGTTGTTAGGTGTTGTCAGGAGCTTCTCGCCAGTGAAGATAGAATTGGCACCAGCAAGAAAGCAAAGAGCCTGCTCCGACATTGAGAAACGAACTCTCCCAGCTGATAATCTGACCATTGCTTTTGGCATAACTATACGTGCAGTGCCAATCATTCGAATCATCTCCCATATTTCAACTGGCTGAACAACAAGGTAGAAAACATGAAATCTATTAAGCTTCAGAGAAATTGATGCTAAATTCAGAAAGCCCCATTAAACACCATCTTTATCTGTTATCAGAAATATGAACCTTCACTTGAAAGTTGAAGCTCGGTGGGCCAGCAATCATTTTCTAGTGATATCACCTAGATACTCCAGGCCATAACATAAGCCAATTGAATAAACATGATCCGAACGAGTGATTATATTTTAACCAATAACTAAAACAAGGCCAGCGTCAAAAGGGGATTGATAAAAAATACCAACATGGGTTTTGACAAGTAATGCAGCTACAAATAATTAATTGAGAGTCAATGAATGCAGTAGCATGGTTAGGAAAGCTGTTATTCTGTCATTATAGTACCTTTTCAATAGAGATTTTGAGTAAGTTAATATTACTGCCTTCTCATTTGCAACTAAAGCTGCAATCAGTTCGTAACTTCACGAAGATGTAGTAGTTTTGGGCAGTTGCCTACATTTTTAATAGTTTACTTCATATAAAATAATGGTTTCTAGTTTCAATCTATCATTAGTTGTCAGGGAACCAAATTTGAAGAACAAAGATAAATTGAAAATCTGCAGAAAATGATTAGGCCCAATCATAATGATTATTATAACCACCACCATACTGAACTTGCAAGAAACAGGAATAAGAGGTACCTTTTGTTCCTGTAAGGGTGTGCCTTTCACTGAAACTAATGCATTGATTGGAACACTCTCTGGGTGAGTGGGGAGGGTTGCCAACGTATGCAATAAACCAACTCGGTCTTCCTCTGCTTCTCCAAGCCCTATTATGCCTCCTATTAAAAGAAAAACAGACAGATTCCATGGTAAGCATTTGCCTTTGCCATCGTGAAAGGAATTCTTGTCTGACATTTAAGAAGAATATGCTATTGCATAACCTTAAGGTAAGGATTCACTTTGAAATCAAAACAAGCCCCAAACTTCCATCAAGGCATCTTAATATGGATCAAATTTCCAAATTTCCTCTATCCATATATCAAGTTAAACTTATATTATGATACAACTGAAAGACTTTAGATGGAAAACATGAAAAACAAAAGATACCAACTAAACTGTGTTCTTTATATTCAAATTGCAGTTCTTCTCTATCTTCACTATGAACTCCACAGAAATCAATCAATTTAAATATTTCCTCTTCTTTTACAATGCACTGGATTTTGTTCTTCAAAAATCTATTTAAGAAGAAAGGAGATATCAGGAAAAGCTGATTCAATCACCTGAGCAGACATTAATTCCTGCTTCACGGACATGTTGAAGGGTCTCCAAGCGTTCATCATAAGATCTTGTGGTGATGATATTCGGGTAATATTCTCTTGAGGTATCAAGATTATGGTTATAAGCTGTAAGACCAGCCTTCTTCAGTTCCAAGGCCTGCTGCTTCTCTAGCATGCCCAAGGTGCAGCAAACCTCCATGCCCAAATCCCTGATATGCACCAGACATTTCAGGCACAGACTAAGCATTAGAGAGCAAAGGAGCTATTATAGCATTTTGCATGAAGTGGCTACTCTAAAGACAGTAAATGCATGAGCTTGGCCATATGTGGCTACCTCATTTAAAAAAGCTCAAGGTGTAGAAATTTCTCCAAATTCCCTCTCTTGGTACCCCACTTCAGTAGGAACATGGTTAGGGAATAACCTTTGCACTGTAATATTGTGTGCAGTTTGAAAATCTGTTGTCTAACTTAAGCAAAATGCCTTGCTTTGATATATTTCTTCCATAAATGATGCATTCATTACCTGATGTCTTTCACATAATCTAAGATCTGGTTAAAGTTCGTCTTCCTTCCTATTGTGTCTCTCCAAGCAGCACCCATGCAAAAACGAGTGCTACCAGCCTCTTTTGCCTGAAAAAGTATACAGAAGGTTCTAAATCATACAAACAAACAAACAAAAGAAAAGAAAATAGCATCCTGATACACTAAACATGAACTTGATCAGATGAAACATAAGTGATGAGTATAGGGGCTATCAGCTCGAAGGGAGGGAAGAAATTCAACTAATCAGCAGGTGATTATCCAATAGAAACATTCAATCAATTTGCCAAAAAACAAAATTGCATGAAGAACTATGAGAGTTCATTTCTTGAGGTGTAACCTTCATTATGCAGCTACTTTGATAAGTGAAGTTCTGGCATAATCATGAAACTTTTACTGAACACCAAAGCTAATCATATAAGCAAAAAACTTGCCTTCTAGTGCATTTCTGATGACGAGAATTGTTCAATTCTAGCACCCAAATTAACAAAGGGAAAACACAGAAAGGATCTAAGAATAATGTCAACCAGGAGGTATGCAAGTCAAATCAACCAATTAAGAAGCTGCGTTAAGGAAGCCATCTAAACGTGGGCAGGTTTTCAAAATTTGCAAGATAATTGAATCACATAATAACCAAAATAAGAGATAAAGCATAAATTGTTTTAGGACAAATGCCATCAGCTACAGAAAGTGTCTAATTGCCTCAAGATTCTTGTGAACCTAAATACCATAAATAAGAAAAATAAAAAAAAGGGGATTAAATAAGAAAAGAAAAGAAAAGAAACACACCCTTTTAGCCGCCTCCATAACAGTTTCTTTAGTCATAAGCCTCTGAGCCTTGACTCCAGTATCATACCTTGAAGATTGAGGACAATAAGAACAATCCTCACTGCACCCACCAGTCTTTATGGAAAGCAAAGTACATTGCTGAACCTCTCTAAAATTATGAGCATATCTATGAACTTGAGCCTGACAAAACAAAACAAAACAACAACAATTAACTAAAATAACAAACACCCTGTTTTTCTACATTACTGAGTACAAAGATCTAACCCCATGAAAGAGGAGATCAAGAAGAGGAGAGTCATAAACATCCTTGATTTCTTCACGTGTCCAATCATTTCTTGGACCACCGTTGATAGTTTTTTCAGCTTGAATTGCTGCAGCTGAAGAGGATGAATAACTTAATGAGGAGAGAGTGATAGAATTTAGTCTTATATGTGGTCTAAAGATTGATCTAATTGACAACATTCTTGCTTGTTTTGTGTTTGGTTCTTGTATTTTATTTTCGTTAAAAACTAGGAGCAGAAACTGAAGTAAGCAGAAGGGGCTTTAACCTTATAGATGTCAGCAAGCAACAGGCAGCAGCCGGCAAGACAAGAAGGGTTAGGTGGAGAGTTGCAACTAGAAAATAAAATAAAAAAGAGCACCAAACCCTCAACGGCTGAAGGGTGTGTTTAGGACGCGCTTCAAAAAAAAAAAAAAACTTTCTAAATTGTTTTTTTGTATTTATTTTTTAAAATTATTTTAATATACAAATATAATTTTTTTTTAAAAAGATAAAAAATTATTAGTTTGATAAATTTCTAAACAAAATATTTTAAAAACCTAGTTATAATATTAAATATTTTAACTGAAGGATACAATTGAGACAATAAAAGAGATGGAGAATCCAATTGAAAAAATCAGTAGTTGAAAGACTCAAAATAAAATGGTGTATATAGTTGAGGGACTAATATGATGTTTTCCAAACCATGAAAACCCCCAACCAGGTCCCCAAGCCCGGAACCGAAACTCACAAACTGGACATAGGTGAAGGGAAAAAAAAAAGAGAGAGGGAAAGAGAGAGTGGCAATAGCAGATGAGTGGACGCAGCATAAACTCAGTGTTCTACGCGGAGGCATACCACCCAATTCAAGCTGGTAGTATTGACGGCACCGACACTGCTCCTCACGATAACGCTGTTTACCGTGCGCTTCTCTGTTCCTCCGCCGGTCTCTGTAAGTAAACACTAAATTTCACTTTCGTCCACACAATTTCTCTTTTTTCTTTCCATAAGCAATTCCATCATTTGCAGATGACCCATTTGGAGATCCGAAGGCCATTGGTGACCCTTACTGCACTATCTTTGTTGGGCGTCTCTCACATCTCACCACAGAAGATACACTTAGAAAGGTGGAATATTGTATGTTTTTCATAGAATTTAAATAATTATTTGAATTTTTTAGTTACTAATAGTGTTTTCATTCTCAGGCAATGAGCAAGTATGGTAAAGTGAAGAACTTGAGATTGGTTAGACACATTGGTAATGTTGAAAACTGTTTCTTTGACTGTTTTTTCATATTGGGTTTCTTTTGCTGCTATGGGGTTTTCTTTCTTTCTTGTTTTGTTTGTGATATTTGCTTGGTCTTGATGTTTTAATTGATAATTGATTTTGGGTTCCTTTTGTTTTGATGGGGTTTTCGTTTAATGTTATTGGTTTCATTTTGCAGTGACTGGTGCATCAAGAGGTTATGCTTTTGTTGAATTTGAAACTGAAAGGGAGATGCGCCGTGCATACAAGGTTTTATATTTAGTCTTGAGCTAGATCTGTGATGTTTTGTTCCGTTTTGCTTTACATTATCTTGCAATAGTACATTAGGTTGTTAAAGTGGGTTTGTATTGAAAGAAGTTGATGTAATGTGTGATGTTTGTTTTGTTGTTTATGCTATGTAGGATGCGCAGCATTCTTATATTGATGACTCTGAAATCATAGTTGACTATAATAGGCAACAATTGATGCCTGGGTGGATACCAAGAAGGTTAGGTTAGTTGGATGTTTATTTGCAGAGTTTTGTTGCATAAGATCAAACAAATAAAGGATTCTATATTGTTTTTCTCTTCATTTGTGATAGGAGGTGGCCTTGGTGGTAGAAAGGAGTCTGGACAGCTTCGGTTTGGGGGCCGGGAAAGGCCATTTCGAGCTCCTCTGTATGTGATGTTCATTGTTTTATTTTCTGCATTGAATTATTAGATAAGCTTATTGTTTTGTGATCCTATGAATAATTATGCACTGTTCGAATTGTTTTCATCTATCATCTTTGGTTGGAAACTCGGATTTAGCTATTCACCAAGTTTGGTCATATAATGTTTCCACATATTGTGTAACTGCATTGAGGGTTATGGCATGGAAAGCACCAGTTTGTGTTTTTTTAATACGAGAAGATGAACAATGAACGTTAAATTTTTCTTGGGAACTCAAAGTTGCATTGGTACTTTAGTTCCTAACTTCATATAGATTTAAAATCAACACATGGTTTTATTTTTCATTTGTATTGAACTCTCCTTCATAATCCTTTTTGAGGATTTCTATATGAAGGAATGCCATTCTTATTCCTGTAAAACAAATGGATTCTAGTAATTTCCTGGGATTTTGAATAATTTCAACATACATGGAACAATGTATCGATCAATGTATTGTCAGCAGATTCTCACCATTGATATGTTTGCAAAAACATGCATATTGCTGTTCTTGTAGATTTTAGTAATTCATGCATCATGATAGAAGTTAATACTAGCAGATTTTCAGTCATCAGACTGCTTTCAAAGATGGAAACCTTGAGCCAGTCCTTCCAGCCTCCAGGCTGGGACTGCAATCTATATAGGTCATGCCCAATTCAAGCTTGAGATGTGCTTTAACTCGACCACAGTCTCTTGGAAACAAGGTCTGCTTGTTGTTAGAAACCAACATGCCCTGATGTTGGATTCAATGAGGGTGGATTTGTTGGGTGATCAACATGACTATAACATGCACGCTGAAGTGCATTTGGGTTCTTCTGCTTTCTGGTTTCACAGCTGGATCTAGACATTAACTACTAGTTGCAAATCCATTATTAATTGCTCCTTTGTATTGATGGGCATTGTGCATCAAGCTGGATGTGAGGAAAAAAGGATTAATTTGGTGAAATATTGAGATGGTTCAATGTTGTTGGGAAAGCTGAATTTCATGCTTATATGATGAAAACTGTACTATGCTCTTGTGATGTTAATGGTTTACACTCTTCCACCATGCAGTCAAACAATTCCTTATGATGATTTGAAGAGGCTTGGCATTCCTCCTCCACCAGAGGGAAGATATATGTCTCACTATGAGGTATTGTTCCTTGTGACATGTTGTATGAGTCTTGTTGATATGCATGATTAAGCATATACCTTTGCTTTCTTTCTAGGTCAATGTTATTGGAGCTGCTGATTTTTACAGTTTTCTTGTATTTGATTTATTGTATGGATTATCTATGTTATCAATAGTCAACTGAAAAGGCACTTCGAATCTTCTATGCAAGAATAATTAGATTCGCATCAGAAAACTTAAATACAGAAATGGGATAATTTTCTTTTCGTTTCTCATTCTGTTGTCTTAGGTCCCATCACCCCCAAGAAGAAAATGGAGCTCCAGAGATAAGGAAGAAAGTTCTCACAGGAGGAGCTCCATAGATAAGGAGGCTGAGGAATCCTCTAACATAAGGAGCTACAGGGACAAGGAAGAGCACTATGGTGAAAGGCACTCTGTTGAAAAAGAAGAACACCGCCACAAAGGCAGCTCCATGGATAGATCAGAGCGCTCTCACAGAAGAATCTCACCAGAGAGGGGTGGTTACCATCACAAAAGGAGCTCTTTAGACAGGGAAGAGCACTATGAGAAAAGGAGCCCTGTGGATATGGAAGAACCCTCCCACAAAAAGCTGAGAGACAGGGAGGAGCGCACTCACAAAAGGAGCTCCAGGGACAGGGAAGAAGGCTCTCGCAAGCACCATAAACATGGGAGTTCTTCTGATAAACGACGCAAGGAAGATGCCTAGTAGTCAGGATTGCTCCCTAACTCTCTGATTATTTGCAGGCTGGCCGCTTATGTAAATTTGTTTTGAGATAGAGAGAGAGCAGCCTCTGGTTGTAAGATTGTGTTTTGGAACTTCTTAAGCCTTTAAATCATTCTCTTCATATTTGAAGACCCGCTTCTCAATGTTAAGAAATTTTTATGTCCAAGTTAGTTTCCACAACATCTGTCAACAATCAGCATGTCGGCATGGCAATATCATACATCAGATCAAATTTTGACACCGCACTCGGCGATCTTCTTCTGCAACTTTCTGGCAAAGCCTCCCATCCTCCTCCTTGGGAATAAAATGGTGCCTGTTGAACAATCTGGTTTTTGTCCTGTTGCTAAATAATGGTAGTCCTTTGCCTTTCAAGAAACTCTCAGGATGGCCATTGTAACTGCAACTCTCAGGATCGAAACTTTCAGGACTCGTAGAAGCACACGTGCTCGCGTAGGAGCATATGCAAGAGTGGGTTGTTCATTAATAGTAAATGGCGACAATTTTCCAATCACTTCTTTCATGTAATTTAATACCATAACAGAGGTTTTCTTTTTTCCATCCTTAATTGTTACAATTTGACTTTTGATAATAAAGGTTTTATCATTTAATTCATTATTATCAATAAATATAAATCAATTAACAAAAAAAATCATAAATAACTACTATCGAAATGTTTACATAATGATCAGAATCTACCATGCTATTTTTAAGAAAGCCTTAAAGATTAAATGAAATTAATTTCCTGTCATCCAAACACAGCCATGGGCTCTGCTATGCTATTTTTCCTCATCCAACACATGCCTGAGTTCTCTCCAATCCATAATATATTAAAAAAACATTAAAAGAGAATAAGTTTTCACTGTTGAGACTAATTTGCATTGCAGTACATGCACTATTGATTTCGGCCTATTTATTTTCACATTTCAAAAATATTTTTAAAAAAATTTAATTTTTTATTTTTTTTCTTTACTTTAAATTAATATTTTTTAGTGTTTAAATTATTTTAATTCGTTAATATCAAAAATAATTTTAATTTTTTAAAAAAGATATTATTTTAAAACATTTCCAAGTTAAAAGCACTTTGAAAAGCAACCGCAACCACACAAATATACTCGATTTTTCTTTTGATTTTTCTTAATCATTTTTTTTAATTATTGTTTGAAGTTGTGTTTTTTTAAAATTAAATATTATAATTTGTTATGATTTATTTTTTATAAATTTATTGTGGTATTGAGAATTTTTTTGCATGCGGTTGATAATCAATTTAGTAAAATAGATTTTAGTTTTTGAAGATTTAAAAATTGGGTTTAAAGAAGTCACAAACATTCGGGCACTTTTTTGATCAAACCAAGGAATAAAGTAAAAGAAAAGGGAAGAGTGGTTGTGGATTTCAACAGTGACCCTCTTTCTTTTCTTTCCTTTTTTAAATTCACCCTTTGAAGTTTTTTTTTTAGATTTAAACTTTATAATTTATTTTCTTTTATTTTCTACATGTTTATCATATTATCAAAGATTTTTTTTGCATGCGGTTAATGCTTGATTTAACAAAATAAATTTTAGTTTTATTGATTTAAAACAGGCCAGATTTGAAGTCACAAACTTCATACCCCTATTTTTTAATTCAAACCAAGGATTAAAGTAAAAGGAAAAGAAAAAAGTGGCTATCACAAATAATCCATGTAACAACATGTGAGAGAGGTCATCGTGATGTGACAGCATATATGGCTTTGTTCGTGCTTCGTAGGTGACATTCATTGGTACCATTAGAATTGTGATTTTTTTAGGCAACGTGTGGTTTTTTTTTTTTTATCTTATTCTCATTATATCATTATATAAGTTGTGAGTTTAGTAGATTTATTCAAGTTAACTTGTATTATTTTTTTATTTTTATTTCTTGAATTAAATATTTTTTTGTTTTTAAATATTTTATTGGTTAAGAATTAAATTTCATAATATAGTTTGATTTGTTTTCTAAGAGTTTATCGTAGTTTTATAACCTAGATCGTGAATTTTATAGGTTAACTGAGAATAGCCCAGGTCGATCTATTATATCACCATCTAAATATTTTTAAAAAAATATATCATCTAATACATCAACATTTTAATATTTAAAAAATATTTCCTTAAATATGCATCAAAATTTGTGTTTATGATTACATGTTTTTTCTTTTATAAAACATGATATTGATACATTAATATTTATTTTATGTTTAACTTTTTTTACTTGACCCGTAGCATAGTGAATGCCGAGGATCTAGTTACTCTCTCTACTAAAAAAAATGAAAAACATTATAGTACTTCACTATTCATACGAAGAATGAAACATTTCAATTTTGTTTTCCTTTTTCCTTTTCATTTCTTTTAAAAAATTCTACATTTCAAATTTTGATTTTTTTAAAAAAATAATTCTACCTTCCAGATTATCTTTATTCTTCCAATTTCATATTTCAATATTTTATTTATTTTGAATTGCTTGTCATAATTTTTTTTTTTATAAGGTTATCGTAGGCTCAAATAATATCGTGGTATTTGGTTGGTAATCAATTCTTGCAAGCATCTATTTTTGTTATCATATCATTAAATAAAAAAATAGTTTACAAAAAAACAAAATTTTTAAACTTAGTGGAGTCCATGATCCGGGTCTCGAGTTTTGTGAGTTAAGCAGCAAAGCTTGGTTCGAGCCAATATATCATCATTTCAATATTAAAAAATAAAGATGTCATCTTAAATTTTATTTTTAAAACCAAATCACGCTCTTAACAATTGCTCACGTTGCTTTTAAACCCACTAAGTCAACTGAGTCATATAAAGTCAACTCTTATGTAGGTTAATTTTATACTCGGGGTAGATAAGGAGTTGAGTTGGGAGGTTTCAAGGTTGATTTATCGGGTCTGGTTTAATAAGAATGTCCAATAGTTTCTTCTCTTCTTCTTTTCAATTCCATCTTCCAATTTTATTTTCTTTCGATTGAAACTTTTTTAATTTTTTTTTTATTAATTTTATCCTTCAATATTTGGTTGATTTTGAATTGATCTTCATGATATATTTCATTTGCTTTCTTTAAGGTGACCATAGTCTCACAAATGTTCCAATATTTGTCTAGAGCTTAATTATATGAACGCTAATTTTTTGTTATCATATCATTAAGTAAAAAACAGTTTTTAAAAAATTTATTAAATTTAGTGGAATCAATGATCTGGGTTGGGGATTTGGCATGTTAAGCTATGAATCCCAGGTTGATCTAATATGTTACCATCTTAATATTAAAAAAAGATATCATCTTGATTATTTTTAAAAACCAAACCATATTTTTTTATCGATTATTTAGAATATCATTGGACCTATCAAGTCAATTAGGTCATAACAACGCAACTTTTACTGAGTTAATTTTAAATCAAGACCAGGTAAGGAATCAGGTTGGAAAAATTCAATGTTGACTTGTTAGATCAAGTTTAATAACAAATATCAAATAGTTCTTTAGAGCCTATATATATATATATATATATATATATATATATATATATATATAATCAATGAAGTTTGAAAGTAACAAAATATTATATATCGACTATAAAACTTTTAATAATAATAATAATAATAATAACAACAACTATCATTTCTTGGTAGTGGTAACCGGTATAATAATTTCTTAAAAATGTCATCTTTTTATTTAGCATTATTGAATTTGGGTTAAATTTTTGATACTATTATTTATTCATATCCTGTCATTTAATTTAAAAGTCCCCAAACCTTCTAAAATTCCTCTTTAGTACCCAGAATATTTCACTATTTGGTTCTCTCTTCCTAAACAATTCTATCTCTTGCAACATGACCCCTTTGGCAACCCCACGCTCCCTGGTGACCTTTGCTGCACTATTTTTGATGGCCGCTGATCTCATATCACTAATGTAGATACACTTAGAAAGCTAATAAATTGTATGTATTCTTATTCAATTCAACAACAACAAGAATAACAATAATTTTTAAGACACAAAACTGGAAACAGATTTTCAAATAATATTCTCAATTAAATTATAACATAATTTGCATGGTCTTTCTTCGCCAACGGTTTTATTTTTATTTAAAACATAATAATAGGATTGATATTATTGCGTGGTCCCTCTTTGCCCATGGTTTTACTTTTCTTAAAGCAATAAGATTAGTTTTATTGCATGGTCCCTCTTATTCTTATTCTTATTCCTAGTCTTGTTGCATGGTCCCTCTTTGCCATTCATGCAAACTACTTTTATGTTCATAGATGCATAGATATGGAGAGATCCGATGCTACAAACTAAGTTAAGTTTAAATTTGATTTTAAAATGTTTATCGGCCAGTTTTATAAGATTATACATATTTTTCAAATTATACATTGAATTGAGCTGGAGTTTTACATGAAAACATTAGAAATATGAAACTGTATTTTAATAAATTTTCAGGTCAAATAAAGTTTAGAAACATATTATTTTAGAGGTTTGAAATTAGTAGATAAATCTTATTAAATATGTCAAACTAGATCTTCATATACTATTTGTGACATATCTAGAGTTACAAGTGGAGTTTTGTTGTTATTGAAATTAAGATAAAAACTAGATATCTCAATAATTCAAATCATATATTGTAGGCTCATTAATTCATCCAAATGAGAGAAAACAACTTGTTTTAAGTCAGGATTAAAATATGCTTTAAAGTCAGGATTGAATTATGCCAAAAATATATGAAAATTAAATATTCAGGCTACATGAAAAAATTTTAGCATGAAGAATTTTTTTTATTATTCTATTTTATTTGTTTATTTAATGTTGAATAATTATTTTTATTTTGAGATTGTACCAACCTATTAGATATTGTTGAGTTTATTTTATTATTGAACTTATATTAGTTAATTACTAGTTTAGGCCCTTTAACTTATAACCTAAAATGAGTTCATTAGGGTTAGTTAGAGGAAATTATATTATATTTTTTTAACTGCAAATTCCGGTAGCAAGTTAAAGAATAAATGTAAGTTTTTTCTTTACTTGTTTGTGGTAAAACAACATTTCTTTAAAAAGATAAAAATCATATACTGAATTATCAAAAATTAACTGATTTTATGATGTTATTCACGTATTTGTAATTCTTAAATACAAAATTATCTTTGAATCCAAGTTTTTTTCTAATATTTTATAAAATTGATCATGATACTATTAAATCTGATTGTCAATTTTTCAAGTTATTATTTACGAGAGTTATTTAAAACATTATCCAGAGATTTACATCACCTTGTTTTTTTTCATCTATAAGTTGTGGCATTGATGTTTCCGCAATCTTTGAAATTTTAAAAGTTTTGGCATCGGTGCTCCAAATTTAACTTCTTGCGGCAACATCAATGCCACAATTGTTGTAGCGGCAATGATATTGTCGTGATAAGAGTTAACTTTTCTTTTTTTGTCTTGTTGCACTTTGCCCTAACAAATTCAAATACATGTTATTTTATAAAATAAATTTATGCACTGTGATACTTTTTTTCCTTGGCCAATACATAGAATTTAGCGAAATTAATAGAAGTACACATAACTAAACCAAATTACAGCATAGACCCAGCAAGCAAATTTAGATTTCTGTTTCCTTTTCTCTTGTTAATGGCATGTAGCTTTTTATGAAGAAGAAATTAAGAACACAATTTAAGTATAATGCATGTGCAATTTAATCATAGATAAATGTAGGGGTGAGGAAAAAACTAAAATACTGATTAAACCGAGAAAACTAAAAAAAAATAAAGGAAAAAACCGAACTATAAAACAAACCGATTAAACCTATTAGAATTTTGAAAAAACCGACCGGTTCGGTTTGGTTTCGGTTTTACAAGCTTGAAACCGAAAAAATCAAACTGAATCTAAACAAAAAAAACCGGGAAAAAACCGAGCCAAACTAAGCCAAAATCGAGTCAAATAGAAAAAATCGAGCCAAACAGGTTTGAACTGGTTTTTGTTCTAAAAAACCGCATCGAACTAAAACCGGTCGGTTTGAACTAGTTTTGATTTTTATATATATATAAAAAAATTCAATTTGATTATTTTTCTTTAATAAAAACTAAACCGAATAAAATATAATCAACCCTTAAATAAACAATTTGATGTCAAACTATGATAGTGAAGCTAAGCAAGGGAATTCTCCATGCTTGCTTCAAAATATATAATTAAGAGCTTCTTAGCAAAAATCTTATATATTTTCATTGCAGCCTAGAGACTAAACTTGATCAAACATGGAGGAACAAGCTAATTAACTCTCCCATCACACCCACACAGTTTTTGCACAGACTATTCTTCATCAAGTCTTGAGAGCAGTCCAGCTTTTCTATTTCCTTTTTCTTTTTTCTCTAACAAAAACTTTTGGATTTCGTAGTGGAAGCTGCTGCTGATGAAGCAGTGAACGGTGGAGGAGAAAAACCGGTGATGAAATGTAGAGTTCCAGACAACGAGTGATTGATCGATCCCCACCATTGAACACTACATAGACGATGATAAGTTCCCACTTTCTTCTTTGTTCCTGACAAATTAAGAACTGTTAACTTTGAAAAGAAAACAGTCACCAACTGTTAACATCCAATATCCAGCGAGCCTGATATTTACCTCGGAGCATCTCATCAAACACCAAAACACCCAATCCAGTTCAAGTCCTCGAGATAGTGAGATTCAGTGATCTGTCATCATCCAAAAACATTAGCTTTCCAAGATATGGTTCCTTCCTTCCTCTTGAAGGCGAAGATAGTGACAACGCGATTGTCCACTGTTACAGTAGCTGGCCTGGCAAGTTCAAGATATGGCGAGTCAAATCGATAATCTATTGATCTGGGACGTGATTTAAAGTGGGCTAGTGGAGAAAAACTGTTTTTATTTTACTAGAACACATAGTTTTAAATGTTTCACCGAATAAAAAAAAGTTTGAGTTGATCCATCTTAATCCATACAACTTACATCTTAGACTTGGATTTATTCTCGAATCAAGTTTATAACTATGCAAATATTCTAACAGCGTATAAACAAAGAAAAAGTAAAGGCCACAAAATAAAATGATTGATTGGAACATTGAATATAGTTTTCTCAATAAAAATTCATTTAGAAGCGATTTGATGTCAAACCATGATGGTGGGGGGGTTAAGTAAGGGAATTTCCCACAAGTATATAAGAGCTTGTTAGCAAAAACCTTACATATTTTCATTGCAGCGTCCAGACAAAACTTGATCGAACAATATGGACGAACAAGCCAACTCTCCAATCAACCCAAAGAGTGGCTTCAACTCCTCAGCAAAGACTTTCCATAACCTAAGACCTCCTATCCATCTCCCTCCCGAGGAAACTCCTTTCTCAGCAGCTGACTATGCTCTCTCACTCCATTCCAACCACTCTCCGTGGCCTGATTCATTAGCCATAATCAACTCATCCACAAGCCAAAAGCTTTCTTACTCGGACTTCATTAAAAGAATCAAATCCTTAACCTTGTATCTCCAAAATGTCACTCAACTTCGCAAGAATGACACTGCCTTTATTCTCTGTCCAAACTCCATTAAAGTCCCCATTCTCTACTTCTCTCTTCTTTCACTTGGTGTAGTGATCTCCCCTGCAAATCCCATAAGCACTGAATCAGAAATCTCACACCAGATCAGCCTCTCTAACCCGGTAATCGCCTTTGCTATATCAAAAACATGTCACAAGCTTCCAAAGCTGAAACACGGAACTATTCTCATCGACTCACCTGAGTTTGACTCAATAATTACCATGTCTCCTGCACCAACAACAGCTCGGCAAGACCTCGAAAAGGTTACAGTGAATCAATCGGACTTGGCAGCGATCATGTTCTCCTCAGGCACGACAGGGAAAGTCAAAGGAGTGATGTTGACTCACAGGAACCTCATGGCTGTAATTGCAGGGTACTATCCATGTAAACAAGAGAGGAAATCCCCTACGGTCATGCTTTACACGGTGCCATATTTTCACGTGTTTGGATTCTTCTACAGTTTTAAATCAGTAGCATTAAGTGAAACAGTGGTGGTGATGGAGAGGTTTGATTTGAAGAAGATGTTGAGAGCTGTGGAGAAGTTCAGGGTAACCCACCTGGCGGTGGCGCCACCAGTGGTTGTAGCGATGGCAAAGAGTGACTTGACGGACGGTTACGATTTGAGGTCGCTGGAGACAGTGGGGTGTGGTGGTGCTCCGCTTGGGAAGGATGTTATGAAGGTGTTCGCAGACAGGTTTCCTACCGTGGACCTGTGGCAGGTTAGTGGCCATAATTTTTGGTATTCTCCGAGAGTACATGTTTATATATAGCAATATACTGGAAATAAATTGGAACGTGCAGATATAACAAGATAGTTTATGAAGATCATACATGCGGAAGATCAAGAGGGTGTATATCAATGTTAATCAGATCAACACTAATTAATCCGTGTTTAATTAAAACATTTCAAAACAAAACTAACTTAAATCGGACTTAAATCTAATTAATCTGTGTTTAATCTGTGTCTGCTTTTCAACTCTATAATTTTTCTTATAATCACTTCTTAAAAGAGATGCTTTGCTTATAAATATAACAAGAACAGACAATGAAACGAACCCTAAAATAGTTGGGAACAAGAAAGTTTGATACTTGTTGTTCCTAAGCAATGGTAAGATGATGAAGATAAACATGTCGGCCACCTAATTAACAAAACTAATTTAAAGCTTTCATTGACTTTTTTGGGTCCCATGGGTTACAATAAATAAAAATAATACCATCTCGTGATAAAGCATGTGTACGGTATAATAGTATAATAGTTTATGATGTTTTTTAATTAAAAATATATTAAACTAATTCATAACAAACACTTCATAAACTCCCAAGTTTTCTACGATATTGGCAGGGGTCATTTATTATTATTTATCGGTATTGGGACAACACTTATGATGCAATTGGTTTTTTTTTTTCCTTTCTTTCCTGGTGTAATGACTTTTATTTTAAAAAACACTAGAATATAAATCACATGATGCATCATCTGCTATTAAAAATAACATGTTATCTATGATTCTATTTAATAATAAAAAAAAAATAACAGGTTATCAACTTTTTAAAAAATAAAACAAATAAAGTTAGGTCTGAGTACATGGGCTATTTTTTTTTTTTTTCTTCCCAATGTCTAGGCATATTGGGTCACTTAGCTCACACATCTGAACTTTTTTTTTAATTTTTTTTAATTTTTGATAAAAAAAATTATTGAGTTCATGAATCGGTTGTAGGTTTAAAGAGTTAATTCGTAACATCCATGTTATTATTATTATTATTATTATTATTATTTTAATGCTTATTTTACCTTGATTTTAAAAAAATACAATTTCATCATTTGTTAGTAATGATTTTTTTTTATTTAGCTAAGAATTAAAAAAATAAAAAATATATAATTTTATTATTTGTTATCAATAATTTATTTTTGTTATCTGTGCATTTCACCTTTTTTTTTTAAAAACACGTTTCATATAAAAAATTCTCATATGTTTTATTGTTGTATAATTAAATAAAAAATAATCTTTAATATAAAAAACTCATTAAATCCGATGACGTGTATGACTTGCATTATAAGTTTACATGGTTTACTTGAGTTCACTTAATTTTTATATTTGGTTAAGTGTTTTTTTTTTTAAATTTTTTTTTAATATTAAATTAATTAGGAGTTAAGGTTTACCTTTATTTTTTTTCAAGATTATCACATAAATTTTAAATGCAAACTTGCCTTCCATGTATGTTTTTCCTATATATAGGGTTATGGGCTAACTGAATCAACGGGGGTCCTGTCCCGATCAAATTGTCCGGAAGAAAGTCGCCATTGGGGTTCAGTAGGAAGGCTTACCGCCTGTTGTGAAGCAAAAATTGTTGATGCTGATACCGGAGACTCCTTGCCTCCGGGGAAGCAAGGAGAGCTTTGGGTTAGAGGATCCACAATAATGAAAGGTAAATATCCATGGCACACACCTGCACATGAACATGAACATCTAGCTTTTATTTGTCAAATATTTTGCCAAGCAAAAGGCCTGGCATTTGGCATCGGAAAATCAACCAAAGATGCTGCTCACTAAATATAAACTAGAGACAGTACTGATCAGGACGATTTGGAGAATTCACTGCAGGTTATGTTGGTGATCCTGAAGCAAATTCTACTACCATGGATCCAGATGGCTGGTTGAGAACTGGTGATCTTTGTTATATAGACGAGGAAGGTTTTTTATTCGTTGTTGACAGGTTGAAGGAACTGATCAAATACAAGGGATACCAGGTAATTTCATTACATCGGTCTTAGCTTCTTGCCCCATTCAAACCTCTATTAGAACACAAAGATTAAACAACTGAAATTACTATATATAGGTTGCTCCAGCTGAACTAGAGCAACTGCTCCAGTCCCATCCAGAGATAGCTGATGCTGCAGTAATACCGTAAGTCTTCACTCCTTCAAGTTTATGGGATCCCTTGATTTCCCCCTTAATCCAGCAGCATTGGTAGAAGAAATTATAACGATTATCATTATGAGTGTTCTACAAGTCATAGGAAACAAAAAGAAAATCTGATATAAAAGAAATCGCAGATACCCTGACGAGGAAGCTGGTCAGGTGCCCATGGCTTTTGTGGTGAAACAGCCTCAGAGTAGAATCAATGAAAGGGGGGTAATGGATTTTGTTGCAAAACAGGTGCTTTCCTAATGCTTGCAGTCATTTCTTTCCGAGTTTTCTCTCCATCATCATTGATTTTGAAACAATGCATCTCCTAAACTGCAATTTTCGTTGTATCTGCATTCTCAGGACTGCAGTGTATTGAAAACTTGATGAATCTGATCATTTTGTGCTTTGTTTTAATGCCTTTTGCATGAGAGCATGCAGGTTGCACCATACAAGAAAGTAAGGCGAGTAGAGTTTGTCAGTGCTATACCAAAGAGTCCAGCGGGAAAAATATTGAGGAAGGAACTGAGAAAGATGGTTCTGATTCCGTTCCCTTCATCGAAAATGTAATTAATGAATTGATTTCAAAATTGTTGGAAAATCATATGGAATTAAGGAGGCTATGGGTACTTAATCATAATAAGCCATTTGATACTGTATGATAGTCAATAATTAATTATTTAGGTTTTCACAGCAAAAAATAATAATACGATGATGTAAAAAAAAACTTTACAGATTAAGAGCAGTTTTATATATTAAATAACTGGTTAATCTTTTGGTTCTACTAATCTAATCCTTTTTCTTTTGGTTCTACTAATCTAATCCTTTTTTCTTAGTCAAGTTGGCTAATAAGTTAGTGCCTGATACATGTGAAATATTATTTTTTATAGATTTTAAAACTTTGGATGCTTAAGTAATTTTTTTTAGAAAAAGAGTTCAATGAAAATATTTTAGAACGATAGATTCTGGAAATATATATACTAAAAATGTTGTAATCTGGATCCAAGAAAGTTCAATAATATCTTTTTTTATAGATTTGTGATATCTTTCACAATACAAAATTATATCTGGATTAAATTTTTTTTTCAATACCTTATAAGATTATTTTTGAATTAAATTTCTATCAAGCCTGATTGTTAATTTTTTGAATTATTATTTACTTCATTAGAAATTACTCGATCACATGATCAAATAATTCATATCATAATATTATTATTATTTTTTATCAAAATCAAAATATAAGAATATATCAAGGATAAAAGTAACAAAGCTGGAGGACAACATGTATTACAAATATATATAACCTAGTAGGAAAATACTCCCAAGAAAAAATAAATAAACACACATGTACAAATTATAATCAAATGAGGACAAGGGGGACAAGTTCACTAAACAAGAAAGGATGACAAAATTGGTTAACTGAGGAACTAAAGATATAATAGGTGCTGAAGTTAACCAGCAAAATAAACACAGCCAACATATCCAAACCATCAGACAGGAAGCAGTGATGAAAGGAACACCAAATACAATCCCAAAGGGGCCTGCGAGCACTAACAGAGTTGTAACCATAGACAAAGGTGGCAGCACAGGTGAACTGAGTTTCCAAGTTTCGGATAATGACATGCAGAGCTTGGGGAGAGGAGTCAATTGAATCCACATTGACCGTGGAAGGATTCCAAGCACAACAATCCTTGCAACACTAGTAGCTTCAACATTAGAGAACATTCTCCATTGCTTCAATCTCAGCTTGTGCATTAACTGAAGCTTAGAAGAGACCAGTTTAGTCTCTTAAAGACCACAAACATCAATTTTGTTTTTCTTCATGAGGGATACCACCTCATGTTACTTCAGAGGACTGTTAAGTCCCCTGACATTCCAGCTGAGAAGAATCAAAATATAGTTGGAGAGGTAGGAGATTCCCTACCACTTCCAGCTGCTATACCACGGTTTTTCCTTCCCAGAGGTGTCTTAAGATTGCCCTTCAAAGAATTAGAAACGGCTGCACCCTGTTCTCTGCATATATCCTCAGCGGGAAGATCCTTGCCAGAGGACTCTCTGTTCTTCCTTCCCCTGACAGTTTCCCATTCTTCAGAAATGACATCTAGCTCAGTTTGCATTGGGTCAAAATGCTGCTCAGCAATGACAGCTTTCCTTTCATCTTTCTGCACACTGGTGCCCACTACAGGTTCCAGGCTTGCAGAACTTGCTTGCTTAGAACAACTCTTGTTATGAGCTGTTCGACTGTCCATCTTCCCTGACTCATTTGATGCAGCAGTTTTTGAACAAGCACCTGTTGCATGGCCAAGAGCTTTGCATAGCTTACAAAATCTAGGCAGTGTCTCATAAACTATAGATTGTTTAAGTGTGGTTCCATTCGGGAGGAGAATATCAACAGCATGTGTAAGTTCATCAAGCAAATCAAGCTCCACTAACACTCTGGCATATGAGATTCTGGACATAGAAGCAGTTATACGATCAGTTTGAATAGGTTTGCCTATCACACTGGCAATCTTGGAAAGACATCTGATAGACCAACATTCTAACGGCAAATTTGGAAATTTCACCCAGACGGGGACTTTCGTCCTTTCTTCAGGACTAAAATCAAAATACTCCGGCATAGATTTCAAAATTAAAGGCCTGCGATACACAAGATAAGGACCGCCGGCCAGAACTGCCACTTTATCATCCACATTGTTAAATTTGAAGACAAGCCAGCCAGATTCATGGATGGACAAAGAGGCTTCGCAATGCCATGTATTAGCAATAATACTATTCAAGGCTTTGAAACCCGGAAATTCGCCAGCAACATAACCCACAATGCAAGACTTCCATACATCACAAGAACTGCCTAGATCTTCGTCTGTAGTGTGATCTGAAGATTTAGAGGTAACAGGGTTAAGCTCAATAGGAGCAGTTGGTTGAGCTTGGGTATCGGCCTCGGGTCCTGCTGGAAAATCTCCAGACTTTACAATACCAGGAGATGTACCTTCAGAGCCAGCATTGTTGATTCCTCTAGCCGGAGATGAAGTGGGAGAATGAGCATTGCTTAGACCGCTCCTGATGCCATCTTCCGGTTCAGTATAGACTAGTTCATCTTCTTCACGCGATTCTGAGCCAGAACCACAGGCGACTACATCGTCATCTTGGATGAGAAACTTATGAGGACTAGATCCACCCGCAATAGAGTTAGAAAACTGATTCTTCTCAGCAAAAGCATGGGGAGCTTCCAACGCAAAGATCGAGTTTGCATTTTGAGTCAGATCTGAAAACTGTGATCGCTGCCCACGAGAGAAGGAAGATGTAGATTTCTTCTTGTTTTTTGCCATGAGAAAGAAAAGCAACAAAGGAGAAGAAAAGGTTGCGAAGGAGAAAGCAAAGAACAGAAAGAGGGAATTCAAAATTTCAAATCAGAGAAGGCGCCATAAACGCGAGGGAACCCTTCTTGTAAGTTGTGGAATTGTTGTTTCCGCAATCTTTGAAATTTTTAAAGTTTTGGCATTGGTTCTGCAAATTTAACTTCTTGCGGCAACATCAATGCCACAATTGCTGTAGCGGCAATGATATTGTCGTGATATGCGATAACTTTTCTGATTCCTTTTCTCTTGTTAATGGCATGTAGCTTTTTATGAAGAGAAAAATTAAGAACACAATTTAAGTATAATGCATGTGCCATTTAATCCTAGATAAGCGATTTGATTATGGAGCTAAGCGAGGGAATTTTCCACGCTAGCTTCAAAATATACAAAGAGCTTCTTATCAAAAACCTTATATATTTCCATTGCAGCCTAGTGACTAATGAAGGAGGTGGTTGGAACCATAGATATCAGACTCCACAAGGAAGTTGACCCGGTTAAGAAATTGGATTCCGAGTTACATGGATTGACCCGGATCAACCAGAAAAAATTTAAAAATAAATATTTAAAGTTTTAATATATCATATAAAAAATTAAAAAGCAATCCATGTGAATATAGGCTATATATAAATAATAAAGTTTAAAAAATTATTTAAAAATTTTTGTATCTCATATTAAAAAAAATATTATGTTAGCATCTTATCCTTTCAAGTTTATAAAGTATTTGAACAAAAAATGTTTTTTTTTTTATTATTTTAAATTAAAAAAATATAATTTTTTTCTTGTGAATATAAAGTATATATACTAAAGGGCTTCAAATCCCACAATAAAAAAATATATTTTTCTTGTGAATATGAAATATATATACTAAAGGGTTTCAAATCTCACATTGAAAAAATAAATTATTCTTCTAATATTTACATTATAAAATTTGAAAATTGTTAATAATCAACTAAAAATATATAAAAAAGAGGTATTTGATTAGGTGAAAAAACACATTTGAAAAAAAAATCGGGTTTTTATGAGTTTTGACAGGTCGCCCGATTCACGGGTCAACCGGGCTTTTGTTTACCCTAATTTTTTGTTTTACCCTGACCGGTCCAACCACCGAGTCGACCTGCTGGGCCACTCCGGGTTTAATAACTATGTTTGTAAATAAGGTAATGGATGTGATTTAAAGTATTTTTTGCTTGAAAATACATCAAAATAATTTTTTTATATCAGCATATCAAAATGATACGAAAACATAAACAAAAATAAAAAATAATAACTATTTTTTTTAAATTTTTTTTTTAGAAAATACAGTAGAACTCCCAAACACTGCTTGAACTTGATCAAACATGGACGAACGAGGTAATTAACTCTCCCATCACCCTCACACAGTTTTTGCACAGACTATTCCTCATCAAGCCTCGAGACCAGTCCAGGCTTTTCTATTTCCTTTTCTTTTCTCTCGAACAAAAACTTTTGGATTTCGTAGTGGAAGCTGCTACTGATGATGCAATGAAGGGTGATGAAATGTAGAGTGATGCATGGGAGAGGAGCAGTGATCAAGCCAGACAATGAGTGATTGATCCCCACCATTGAACATTACATCATAGACGATGATATAAGTTCCCACTTTCTTCTATGTCCATGACAACGAACTGTTAGCTTTGAAAAGAAAAAAGTCATCAACTGTTAACACCACATCGATCATGATATTTTTCTCGGAGCATATCATCAAACACCAAAATACCCAATCCAGTTCAAGTCCCCGAGATACTCCAAGATATTCTCCTGGCAAGTTCAAGATATGGCAAGTCAAATCGATAATCTATTGATCTGTAACCTGATTTAAAATGGGTTGGTGAAAAAAACTGTTCCTGTTTTTACTAGAACGATATAGTTTTAAATGTTTTCTGAATAAAAAAAATGCTTGAGTTGATTCTTATTATTGGATCTTAGACTAGTTTAACTCTCTAATCGAGTTTTATAACTATACAATCTTTCTAATAGCATATAAACAAAGAAAAAGTAAAGGCCACAAAATAAAATGATTGATTGGAACATTGAATATAGTTTTCTTAATAAAAATTCCAAAATGTCACACTAAGAACTACTTACTGGTGCTGTAATACCAGAGGATGAAAATGAACGTATTTTTGCTTGCAAAACTAGATGTGCCTTTGTGTTGTAGCTCCCAGGTTCATTTTGAGGATTGTAAGCACTATGATTTGTTGACAAAGAATCATAGGATCACTGGAGATTTGTTGACATATATTTATAAGAATCATAGGGTCAGCATGTTCACAAACACACTTATTGTTGTTGTGATTGTAGTAAGATCATGCATCACTGGAGAAGTTAATTGTAGCAGATTCTATTATCAGTTTTGCAGAGAAGACTGCTTTCAAAAATGAAAATTTGAAGCAGTGCTCCCAGTCCCCAGGCTGGGGCTGCAATCTAGACAGGTCATGCCCAATTGAAGCTTGAGCTGTGGTTTAATTTGACCATAATCTCCTGGACATAAGGTCTGGTTTATCATTGGAAGCCATTTGATGTGATAATTTATTCAACACAGGTCATGCCACCGACAAGCTGTTGAGTGACTTGGTTCCTTTTTTGCTGGGGCTGGATAACAGTAGAGACTTGGATGAAGTTCAGCGGGCTCATCTCTAAAATCTCCAATTGCAGGGGCTGGATAGCATTAGGACTTGGATGATGCTTCCTTGCATTAAGTAGACAATTTACAGTAGCTTAAGTTAAAATAAATGGCAATCTTTATCATATAAACCGCTTTAACAATCTAGTAATATAGATCAAGGATTCCACCCCAATAAAACGCCTGGTTGTGCCATACAATCTTTCAACATTAAAAGAAGAAAAAGCACAGAAGCTCAGTGCATATACATGCACATACTGTTTAGCATTGCATTTGTATGTGTTTGGATGCGTTTTAAAAGTCCAATTGACATGAAAAATACATCAAATTGATGTTTTTTTTAGTGTTTTTTGATGATTTTGATATGCTAATATAAAAAAAATTAAAAATAAAATCTGAAAAAAAATTATTTTGATGCATTTTCAAGTAAAAACTACTCATAAAAAACACATTGCACCATACCAAACACGTATAGAATACCATCATGCACCAATTCAAGTTGAATGGCTATACAAGCTTTTTATAATTAAAATAGAGGAGGTTCAACACGAGAGTTTTTACAATTGTATAGCATGAGTAGAAATTTTATGTTCACCACAAAGTAGCTAGTGCAGTCCATGTAGTGAACCATTATACTACACCTAGTGTTTGTCACTAGAAGATAAAACACCTGGACAAGAATATCTGCAGACAACAATTGATTTGAATGGTAAGTGGTCTATTTTATTTCTTAAAGGCACCATGAATTCAAAAACTAAGTGAAAATAATTCTCTGTTTTATTTCTTAAAGGCAACATGAATTCATAATCTAAGTAAAAATAATTCTCTGTATATCCTAAAAAGAATAAAAATCTAATAGAAATTGTATGTTTGAAACTTTTAGATGTTCCGAATTATGATCATTTCTCCCCTCTTTACCCAAGCTTGATCAGGAAAACATCTTACCTTGGGTTATTCCAACAACATTTACTCATGCTTCATAAGTCATCTCTACAATGGAGAAACAGCTCAGCTAGCAGTCACTTCCTTGTCCATGACTTTACTCCGATTTCCCCTTTCTGCAGCCTTTCTTTTGAATTGAATTTGACGCACATATTCTGTCACAATGACATGAAATTTAGGAGCAAGCTTACTCGATGAAGAAACATTAAGACCTGCTTTCCTCAGAGCCTGAGTCACATGTTTCTGGGCCTTTTGGACGTGGATGGTGCAGAGAGAAGGAACAGTTGACCTCAGTATTGGCTTTCCACATGTTATCGGTCCAGCCTGAGCGCTAGAGTACATAGCCAACCAAGGAAATCTAATGATCAGTGGAAAATCAATTGATTCACAGCGTCACTCATAACACACCATTTTAACATTCATCGTATGATACAGAAAAGCATTGAAAGCAAATCCAATCAACTGCCCCTCAAAATAGTTTCGACCTGGTAACATGGAAAGCAGACTGGTGGAAGAAATGATAGCTATCTTAGTTTAAGGAGGGACAAACAGGAAGCTACGGCTTGGATATCAAGTTAGTTTTTAAAATTTTAGTCTCTTGTTACTTTAGCAAGAAACTTAAAATTGTTTTGAGTCTAAAGCATAGATCCATCAACAAATGGATGTTTGTATTTTCATATTAGATGTTAACTAATGCCATCAATCTATTACAAGCTGTAGCCATGATGTCAATGCCCCACGGACCTTGCGGCAAGACAGTGACATCATGCACAGCAGTAATCACAGAAAACAAGAAAATAGACTTCAAAAAAGATAGGCAAAAGTCATAACTTCACCCAACACAGTCAAATCGTTTGGTATAATATCCAAGTATAAACATGAGTTCCTGGTGAAAGTGAAAACAAGGTTATTCATGCAAGAATCCAAATTACTTCTATGGCACTACTAGAGTTCTTTCTAACCCTGGTTATCAAATCAAATTTAGCCACTACTTGGACCATCAAATGTCATCACACAATTTGTTCAAGAATAGAGATAACTCTCCCCTACTCATTACTTTTATTATTATTATTATTATTATTGTTGTTGTTGTTGTTGTTGTTGTTTAGCTTATTGCTAAGGTATTGATGTGCATTGTTATCTACCATGATGGCATCTGAAGGCTATTTTCAACTTGTAAGGTCAAAGCATAATGTATACCATGAAACAAAGTTTTATACTTCTAAGTCTGGTCCCATTAAATCCAGAACTAATGTAATAAAAAAAAGAGATACAAATCTAGTATGAAAAAATCACAACTTTCTAGTATTTCATATAGTTCCATAATCGTTGCTCGAAGCAAGAAGACAAACAGACACTTCATATCACTTTTTCACACATCAGCAAAATCTGTTCATAATTAAGGATTAAAATCCCGGCTTAAAATCAAGCAGCATTAGTCATTTTGAACCTCAAAATATCTTGGTCACAAGCAATTCTCAGGTAATTAAATGCTATGAATTTACAGATCCTTCATGATTCATGACACTTTTTTTTCCAAATCCCTCATACCAAGTATATATAAACCAATTCCTACACAATCTTAATCAAGCTCATTCAATTTACCTACTCCAAACTTCCTCAATCGGTCAATGGCAAACTAATCTTGCACAAAAATGCAACAACTTCAAAAAATGGCAATCCCAACCATCCAAGCATAAACAAGACATCCCAAAACCCATCTAGAAATTTAAAATTTAACACCACCAAAACAATCTTACAGAAACCAAACAATCAAAACCCCACAAAAAAAAAAACAAAAACAAATAACCTTCAAAGACATAAGCTTTATAATCCAAAAATCAAAGAAAAAGGTAAAGCAAGATGAAACCTTTTGATAACATAACCACAAGGCTTGTAAAGCTTCTGCTTTGCATCAGAAAGTATATGAAGATGACAAAAACTTGTCAAAGCCATAGCCTTTAGCTTACACCCAACAAATAAACACCTATGATTACTCTTCAAATCACTAACATTAGTGTTATTTTCACCAATAACTTCAATATTAGCCCCACTCTCTTCATTCTCCCTCTCTAGAACGCCAATCCCACCACCCTGTTTCTGCTGTTCTTGTTTTTGAAGGGTGTTTTGATGGTCTTCTTGAAAAGGGCTGACACCATATTCCCAATAGTACTCTCTGTACTGAATCTTGAGTTCTTCCATTAATGCCCAGTAATGATCTTTGAAGCATTTTGAGAGTTGTTTTAGCTTGTAAGACCTTCTTTTGAGGAGTTCTTGGTGCGTGATGTGGGTGGCGCGTGACAAAACCTGGTCTTTGAGGGTGGGAGATAGTGGTGATGGATTGGTGGTTGGGTTAGGGTTTTGAGTGATGTTAGGTTGTGGGGTTGTTGTGGTGGTGGTGTTGGGGGTAGAGTGGTGGTTCTTGGGTGGCTTAGCGGAGGAGGGTAGGTGTTTCTTGGTGGCCGCAGTCATGGGCCTCATGGCTACCTAAAAGGAGAGTTCACAGAGCGGGGAGAGGAGAGAGGGATTTGTTTTCTTGTATTTCACTTTGACTGACTATTCACAGAATGTCTGAATAGAAAACTGACAATCACAGACGACGTGTAGCTTACAATTGGATGACGGAACTCAAATTACAGTTAGAGATTATTACAGAAATAGCTTGAACATAAGGATCTTTTACCATGGCACCAAACAATGTTCATGCTTTCGTCGTGGATTTGATTGTACATATGAGCAGTTCATTTTTTTAATTTTAGTCAGGACTTTTAATTCTTGCAACTTCATCCTCTAAAGTTTTTCCCTATATTATAATGATTTTTTCTTTAATTTTGTACATCTATTTCCATTACTCTATTTTTTCTATCATCTAATTAAAATGAACTATCCTATTTGACATAGTCAAGTCTATAACCTAAAATGAGAATTCTTCTTCATGCTTAAAAATATATTTGCAACACCTCAACATTAATTTTTACACAAAAAGAAAATCTAACCTTATGATATAGTATGGGTCCACTACTAGTCATTGACTAAAACATATGGGTCTTTAATTGTAGCACAAACATGATTTACGCATTTTACTCATTTTATTATGGATTCATCTGTTTATAAGAACAATGTATTTTTAATTTTAATTATTAAACTTTTTATTTTTATAATTTTATCCTTTAGAGTTATATTATCATGGTATCATTTGTTTGTATTTCTTTTGATTTACATTATCTCCTGCATGCTTGGTTTTAAGGATATTTAAATTTGAGTTTGGTTCTGATTTTTTAAATTTGATATTTAATTGTGGTTCAAAATCAAAAATTAAAAGAAACAAAAACCAGATTTAACGAAAAACAAAAATAAATACACCATTCAGATTTTGACATGGAAAATTTTAATTTAATTTTTAAAGTTTCAATTTTTTTGTTATTTGATTTCTACTATTGTTTTAGAGATTGATGTTTCATTATCAAACTTTATTTTTTTTTATATTTTAATTTTGAGATATTGAAAAAAAAAAGGAAAGTTATCACAAAAGTTTTAGGAGAGAGCAAATGATTTGATAATTACATTCTAGCACAAAAAAGAAGAAGAAGAATAAAAATAAGATATTTGTATTAGTAAATTTGTTTTTTTAATAGGAGTTCAATAGAAATTTTCTTATTCTATTTTTATGAATTTTAACAATTAAAGTTTTATTTATATTATTCACAATTCAATTTTTTTATGAACGAACTAAATATATTGAGATCGATTGTCATTTTACTCGTTATCATCTCAAGCATGACACCATTATTTTGCCTTTTATTTTTTTTTCTTTGTAAATTGTAGATTTCTTTACTAAGTTGCAATCTATTTTTCGCTTTTGTTTTCTAGTTGGTATATTTTTAATATTTATATAAAATATATATTTATCTTGTTTTTTTTATTAAAAATAAAAAATATTTTTAATTTAGTTTATATATAATTATTTTATATTTAGATTAAAATATAAACTTTTAAAATAAATAAATAAATAAATAATTCTAACCTTCTTATACAAGTTTTTATTTATTTAATATTAATTGAATTGCTTAAACAAGCTCTACCTCTCTCTCGGTCAACTCTGCTCCTGCTCCCTTTTCCTCTCTCGGCCTGCTGCTTTCTCTTCTGCTGTTTTGTGGTGGATCGTGCTCTTTCTCATCGTTTGCAAAGCTGGCGTGCTGTCCACCACACGAGGAGACTATCATCAGCCACCGCCTACCCCCACGCCTTCACTAGAGCACCCCTCGCCAGATCCGCTTCCTGGAAGACCAACAACATGTCCATATTATTAAGATGGTTAAAATCACGAGTTGATTTTTAATATCTTATGATTTTATAAGTTAATATATATATATAATATTAAATTAAGTTAAAACTTAAAATCGGTCAAACTCGATTAAAATCGGTAAAATCAGACCGATTTTACGAGTTTGACCGAGTTCGAGTTTTAACCCACAAAAATTAAAAAATTTATTATTTTTCTGTCCGAGTCCCCTAACACTCCACTATATAGTCCCCACTCCCCAGTCTCCCCTTTCCCCGTTGCCCAAATCTCAAATTTTCAATCTTAACAGACTAACACCAGCATTAGAGGATCTTGGGTATGAGAAAACCTTATACTGTATTTTAGGCTGGGAAGGCATGATTGGAGGATCGAAACCATGGGAAGACAAAGGTAGATGGTGATGAATCAAATGAGTAAAATAAGAGATAGAAATACTCATATAGAGAGAAATACTGTATTTTAGGCTGGGAAGGCATAATTGGAGGATCGAAACCATGGAAGAAAGAGGTAGATGGTGATGAATCAAAGGAGTAAAATAAGACATAGAAATACTTATATAGAGAGAAATAATATGTTTTAGACTAATCATTTGTTAACTACAAAGAGAGACGACATAGACTCAGAGAGAACTTGAAATACATGTCTTGCTTAGTGGGATATTTGAACATTATTTCCAGGACTTGTTACTAACATAAAAAAGATAGAAGGTGAGGTGACATGATATTAAATTGATGTCATTTTATACGTTTTCTTTCTCATTGTCACAGGTTCAGTGTATTGGTCTCTATTAATTTTTTTTGAAGTTGGTGATATACTTTAAAATGTTATATCATCTCATTAATTGCCTGTAGTGTGTTTCAAGATCAATCCTCTATAAAATGTTTTGAAACTCTATCAATAAAATATAATTGTTTAATTTTATTTTTTTTTCTTTTTGTATTTTTAAGTTATTTAAACTATATATGAAATTTTATTTGAATTATATATGTTAAAGTATTTGGATATTTGTATGGTTTATTTTACTTTTATTTTAATTATATTATATTATTATTTACTTCTTAACTGAAATTATTAATATATAATTAATTAAAATATTTTTTTTATGATTTTATAATTTTATAATTTGAGTTTATTATCTGAATTTATATTATATATTTTATATGATATTAAAAAAGTGTTTTTGAGAACCTTACATATGACATTCGCGGACGACAGAAGTCCATTTAGCTTTTTTTCACTGTCATCTGCTTCTCTGACTGTCTGAATCTATCCTTATCCACAACCACACAAGCCGAAGCTCTATCACTCGTCTCCAACACACTTACTCTTCCCCGTCCATCTTATTTTTTCTGATTTAATCAAACCATTGGATAACATCTTGCTGCTTCTGCTGTTCAGGTAATTAAGTTTGATTAATTTTAGCTCTTTTTTCATACCATTTCTTTTCCAACTCATGTAGTTTGATTCTTCTAAGCAAAAAGAAACATACTGGTTATTAAATTACTGATATGACCAGTTGTAGAATTATTGGGAAAGTAAAAAGAAAAGAACACTATGATCTTTGGAGTGGTTTAACTTGACTTTGGTTTAGACAGTGAAACAGCTGCAATCAATTTTTCTTTTTATCTTAAACTTAGCTTCTTCTTTTTTTCAATTAGTTTAAGTTCCATTTTAATTCAATATTCTGAAAGTTCTTTGTTATGTCTGTATGTAGGGACACAGAAGAAAAAATGGCTGGAGGAAGTGATCCATTTCAGAGTTATTTTGAGAAAGTGGATGGTGGTTTATTGAAGTGCATTTTTTGTGAGAAGACATTGGCTGGAAGTACTTCCACTACAAGGATGAAATATCATCTGGCAAGAGTTGGAGGTGGTGGTGTTACAATTTGTGAAAAAGTAACTCCAGATGTTCAACGAGCAGCGTTAGATAAGCTTCCTGGCAGAATGCGTGGGAGCATACCAAGTTCAAGCAATAATATAATAGTTACTGCAGATTCAGATCCTGCGCAAGATTTAGAAATGCAACAACAAGGACAATCTCGTTTGGATGATGTTTCATGGATGGATGGGATAACTGGGGGAGAGTTTTTCCTGTCTGAGGAGACCATGGTTCCTAGCATGCTTATGCCCGATGCACCTGTGACTGGATTGGGAATTGAGCCAGCAGTTCAAGCATTTGAAACGGATACGAATAACATCACTCTTCATAGTATAGAGAGTCGGGAGTTGATGCAGGCTGTTACTGAGAGACGAAGCTGTTCTAAAATGCCTGTAGATAAGAGTGTGCCAAGTTCAAGCAATAACGAGGGAATTAATGCAGCCTCAACTGCTTTGCGGGGCTTAGAAATGGAACAAGAAGAACAACCTCTTTCGGATGAACGAGGACGGAAGGTTTTTCTGATTGGGGGGGAGACTGAGCTTGTCGAGGAACCTAGAGCTCCTGTCGTTCTTATGCCAGATGAACCCGAGACTAGACAAAGAACAGAGTCTTTTGTTGTGAGAGGAAGCTCTTCTAAAAGGCCTGTACATAAGCGTCCTAGGACTACAAGATATGATCTGACAACGAATATAGTGGGCCAAGCGTTTAAAAGAAATATGAAGGATGTCTGCTCTTGGTTGTTGAATGATGAGGTCTCATGCATTGGCATTTACGGGATGGGGGGAGTCGGAAAGACAACTTTGGCTACACATATCCTTGATCACCTTCAAGAGAAACCTGACATTTTTCCCTGTGTCTATTGGATTACTGACTCTCGAGAATTTAGCGTTCACGCATTGCAGGATCTCATTGCCAATGCTTTTGGTTTATGTCTTCAGAATGGAAAAGATGTGATGATTAGAGCCAGGGAGCTATGGACAGCATTGAGTGTGATAAAAGGTGTTTTAATTCTTGATAATTTGTGGGATGATTTTCTTCCTGTCGAAGTGGGAATACCTCTTAGAACAGACGGGTGGAAGTTGATTCTCACAACGAGATCACTGGAGATATGTCGAAAAATGGATTGCCAAAGGATAATCAAAGTGGAGCCTCTTTCTGAGGGTGAGGCTTGGGATCTGTTCATAGACAGATTAGGGCGTGGTGGTACACTTTATCCTGAGATCGCAGAGTCTATTGTGAAGGAGTGTGATGGTTTGCCTCTTGGAATCATGACAATGGCTCGAAGCATGAAGGGAGTGGATGGTGAATATCGTTGGAGAGATGCATTGCTAAAACTGAGAAGATTAGAAGTTGGACCAGGTGAGATGGAAGCCAAGGTATTTCGAGTGTTGGAATTTAGCTATGCTCAGTTGAACGATTCAGCACTTCAACAGTGCTTCTTACATATCACACTATTTCCAAAAGGCAAGATCATCTGGAGAGAGGAGTTGATAGAGTATTTGATTGACGAGGGTACAGTCCAAGAAATGGGGAGAAGGCGTGCACAATTTGATAGGGGCCATACCATGCTTGATCAACTTGAAGACGCCAGCTTATTAGAAGGTTCCAGGGACGATGAAGATTACAGATATGTCAAGATGCATGATTTGATTTGGGATATGGCTTGGAAAATATTGAACGAAAGTGGGGAGGCTATGGTTCAAGCAGGTGCACAACTAACAGAATTACCCGGTGTAAGATGGTGGAGAGAGGAACTGTTAAGAGTTTCACTCATGGAAAATAGAATCGAGAATATTCCAACAGACTTTTCACCAATGTGCCCCCGTCTCTCAACATTATTGTTATGCAGAAACTACAAATTGAATTTGGTTGAGGATTCTTTTTTCCAGCACCTTATCGGACTCAAGGTTCTTGATCTTTCCGACACAGATATAGAGAAGTTGCCGGATTCTATTTCTCATCTGACGAGACTCACTGCATTGTTGCTGGGATGGTGTGCAAAGCTGAGTTATGTACCATCATTAGCAAAGCTTAAGGCATTGGAGAAGTTGGATCTCAGTTACACTGGACTTGAAGATTTGCCCGAGGGAATGGAAAGGCTGGAGGATCTCAGGTATCTTAATCTTGATGGAAGCGGGGTGCGTGTTTTACGGTCGGGTATTTTACCCCAACTCTCAAAATTACAGTTCCTCAAGCTTCATCAGAAATCTGAAGTTGTTCTCTCAGTTAGAGGAGATGAAGTTTCCACATTATATGGTTTGGAAACTTTGGAATGCAACTTCCGTGATCTAGACGATTTCAGAGTTTTCCAATCTGGACGGAGATTTTCACAAATTGCATGGAAGGTTACTGTAGGACGACCTTCTTTCTCTTCACTTGAAGATCTTAATTATACAAGATCGAAGTCCATGTTGACAATGCTTGGGTTAATTAAAGAGGCTTGGTTTTATGACCTCATGATTGACAATGCAACTTCTCTGTCCCCGTGGTTCATTACAAAAGTAGTTTTTGTGAATTGTCAAAACATGAGAAGCTTATGTCGATCATTTGAAACTGGAGGGCTTGACATTCTACACCTTGATGGTTTGATAATCTTAGAAACCCTTTTTGAAGCACCTTCAAAGCTAGTCTTCTGCAATCTCAGAGAGATCGTGATACATAAATGTCATAGGATGAAGGTGCTGCTCCCTCCTTGGTTGTTGTCTACACTCCGATTGGAAGTGATTGTAGTCGAAGATTGTTACAACATGCAGGAGATAATGGTAAGTGATGAGCATTCCTCTCCTTTTGGTAGTTTTGGTGAATTGAGGGTTTTGGTATTGAAGAAATTACCAAATTTGAATAGCATTTATTCTGGAAGACTTCTTTGTGATTCTCTCGAAGAAATTACTGTGCGTGATTGCCCGCAGCTAACGAGGATCCCGATCGCTATTTCCCCTTCTCTTAAGAAAATTGAAGTAGATCCTGAAAGTTTGCTGAACACAGTTGACAATGTTCCATGATTTCTAGCCATATGCTATTATTCCGGGGATGAAATTAGGATTTTATGATTTCTAGGGATTGTTTTGTATTTTGGTATTGGAACCCTTACCTCATAGTAAAGGTATGACGTCATGCTATTTATGTAAGGAGTGATCGGGAGGGTGATAGAAATAAACATTTCAGAATTTCAGCATCAACTCAACTTAAACATTTCATATTTATCCAGTGCTGATAATGTTTTTTCCAGTTGTAAAGCTTAGCTTTCTTTCTTTTCTTCTCTTCTCTTTTCTTTTCTATTATTCATTTAGAAGATTTTTCAAGTTCTAAATCCAAGTCCAGATCTTATAATTACTTTACAGATCTTTACAAGAAAAATTACAGATTGTTTTTGCTATCGATCGTTTTAGGTGCAAAATTCAAATGTTGCTGCAATTACGGGACAAAAAAACTTTCAAGCACGCACATGATAACTTGGACTAAAAATCATTGCTTCCCTGGGAGAGAATGGCTTGTGCCTTAAACACTCTATGGAGCATGGACAATTGAAAATTATTTTGGTAAGTCATAATCAAGACGATGTCAATGCAATGTATATTTCTATATTTTAAAAATATTTTTAAAATAATTTAAAATTTATTTTTTTATTTGTGATATTCTTTTCTAACAAAATTTCAAGATGAATATCTTCCAGATCAAAAAAAATAAAAAAAACTTGCCAAGACTGATTAAATTAACCATTTAGATCACAAATTTTAAATTCAACGCAGTATTAATAACAAAATTAATTTTATAATATAATTTGATTGTCTTAATACAAGAATTTATATAAATTTGTAATTAACTTCTTGAAATTCTCTTCATAGATTCAATAAAAAAAACTTAGAGAAATTGTTGCTAGATGCATTTATGTTTACCAACTAGTCTGAAAACTCAAATGATAGAATACAAATGAAGACAATAAAACTAAGAACAAAAATGTAAGATCAGAGGTACACGTTTTCAACAAAATATTGCTAAAAGATTGTTGGTGGGAGATCAAAGGATTAGGCATCACTTATTGTTTTATTTCACTTTCATACGATTGATTTCATTTAATTTTTTATTAAGACAAATTAATTTACTGTTCTCTATACAATGAACTAATTTATTATTATTTTATGATGTTAAACTTGGATGTTTTCTTTGATTATTTAATATCTTGTAATTGACGTGTTTTAATTTTAAACAAATAAAAAAAATTAATTTTTTTTAAAATATTTTAAAAATACAAAAATAAACAAGTCCTAGAATTCTGAAGGAATTGCAGGGAGGATAGAAAGATTTTGATGGACCTTCTTCTTTCATCTCTTCCCTTTGCCATTAATTTCTACCTATAGATTGTTACACGGCACAGACTTCTGGACCAGAAGAAATAACCAAGAACCCTACAATTCTTCGTCATTGACCTGCTTGCGCATGGGGGCAAAAGTCTTGCCATGAAAGAAATTAAAGGTGGTGGACCACAGAAAAGAAAGAGCTCATATTTTTGTCGTTGAACCTCAGGTTGCTTCGGAGTGTGTTTTACCACCGACAAGCTTTATTGAAAGCGATTAAAGTTTTAAATAAAAGTATCAAATAAAAAAATTAATATAAAAACTTATGAGAACAATCCGGACAATCCAACAATTATAAGAAATTATTTAATAGTGTGGTTGTTATTATTTTTAAATAATTTTTTGTGTTAAAATATATATTAATAATGTTTTTTTTTATTTTTTTAAATTTTTTTTTTTAATATTAGCATATTAAAATGATTTAAAAACACTAAAAATATATTAATTTTTAAATTTTTAAAACATGTTTTTGAAATAAAAAAATAAAGAATGCCTAAATTATCGCGCCACCCACACCATAAAAAATATAAATAAATAAATAAAGATAAAGATGGGGCGGCACTTTCAATGACATCTTCAAAGGTCAGGTTTGGCGACCAAAAAAAATATTGCGTAATGACCAAGAACCCTATAATTGTTCATCATGGACCTGAGTGCGCATGGGGGGGAAGTCTTGCATCTTAAACTCTTTATATAGGAGGCCAAGGGTGTGTTTCCTCTACATAATTTCTTCCTTTCTTTCAATGCAAAATTCCGGATGTTGCACACATAATCGCTAATAACTAAGAACAAGGGTTTCTTACATCCCCTGTTTTTTTAATTGTCCATTTCCACAAAGTTTCTACGCTGCCATGACATTGTCCACCAAAGTTCATTTCCACTGGTCATTTCAGGGAGAGGTAATGCTATGACATTAAAGTTCATTTCCACCAAAGTTCATTTCTACGCTGCCATGACATTGTCCACCAAAGCTCATCATCAGCCCTAGTTCATTTCCACTGGTCTCTCAACAAAGACACCTGGAACATGTTTTTGGGCCATGGCAACTCATGGGTACTGTCTAGCTGAAGCATATGTACTGTCTCTCTTTTCAGGGAGAGGTAATGCTTGTTGGGTATTTTGGTTTGACACTGCTTCACACCCAAAAAGAAAGGAGCTCTACTTGTTGGCCTTGGGAGAAAGAGACCACTTCGGGAACTCTTCGAGGAGGATAGCCACTCTCTTTACTTTAGAATCATCTTTTTACACGGCTCAGTGCAAAGCAAAGCTCTTTCGTCGAGATTGGCATTAGTGAGCACTTATCTCAGTATAAGATCGAAAAGAATGGAATGCATTGGTATTGCCTGGGGTGAACTGGTTGAAATGAAAGATAGCATCTCAGAGGTTGGATTCTAAAGTGTGATTGGAATCAAAATAACGCTAGCTGATGCATGTATAATTAATTACTTATAATACTAGATTCTGAGTTAACTCCAGAATTTTTTTTTTTTCACGTTTTTGTAATGCAATTCCAGATTGATAGAATGAATTGCTTGTGTGTTGTCTTGATTTTATGTGAAGATTTTTTTACAAAATACTTTGTATGTTTGAGAGTATGCTAGCTGTGTTGTATCGAAATAATATTTTTTATTTTCTAAAATTTATTTTTAATATTAATAAATTAAAATAATTTGAAATTATCAAAGAAAAATTAATTCAAAACAAAAAAAAATCAAAAAAAATTTTAAAACATAAAAATAAATTAATTCTTATATAATAAAAACAGTTACATGTGCCATGATTATAATCGAGAATTGAATGAGAGTACTAATAATTAATTTCAAGTTAATTACTTCAAGATTTTCAAGTTTAAATCAAAGTTTACTCGGTTGAATTATTTCACTATTTTAAAAAAATTAGAAAGAAAATATAATGTCATTGTTTTAAGAAAAACAAAGTTTACTCGGGTGAACTATTATTTCACAATAAAAAAAAAATGTCATTGCTTTAAGAAAAAAAACTTTAATAATTAAATTAAATTTTAACTAAGATATTGGATTGCGAGTTAATTTACTGCATCTCTTATTTAACTAAATCAATTTTTACTCTATTTTTTTAACCTAGTTGAAACCAAGTTTTAGACGAGAACTAAATATTTTATAAATTGATGAATTTAACTAGATTCTAAATTGATGAATCCAGCCAGCCAAGTTTAATAACATCTATTTAAACTATAAATCAAAATTTAAAAAGTAAATTTTTTATAAATTTCTACCGATCGTTTTTTGCCATATTCTTTGAGACAGAAGGCCTCATAAATAAATTTTAGAAAATCTATCATAGGCTGTCAGATGGCCCAAGAAAAGTTCAAGAATCATTCAAGTAAATATGGTTAGCTCTAATTTGCCATTTCTCCCAATAAACAGTAGTTTGTTACTGCAACTGGTAAGGATTCATACTTTCAGATCTTCAAAAATAATTATGAACCATGGCAGTTCAAATTCTAGCAGCTTATGACTGGACATAAAGTTTTCTTTGTGATCAATAATTAATATTAAGGAAATAGTCTGCACTCTGCACATCTAGCAGAATTTTCTAGCCTCCCAAAATAACTATAAAATAAACTAGATTATTCACTCTTGTTATGCTTCGGTAAATTTTTCTTGAATATAAAAAAAATATTTAAATGTTTATATTTTTTTAATAGAAAGATATTAAATCATGGGAAGGTTTATTCGATATAACCCGATTAATTTTATTAGTCCAAAAATAACACATACAACCCGTGAAAATAATATTTGACTAAATAAAATTCAAGATCATATTTTTTTTTAATATTAAAATAAAAACATATTAGATTGATATGGGATAACCCGGGTTAACGTGTTAAATTCATTACCCAGGTTATGAGACTACGATAACTCTATAGAAAGTAAATCAAAATAAATTATAAAGCTTAATTTTCAATCAACTCAATATTTAATGGTGAAATTAAAAAAAAATCAATTAAAAAAGGAACTAAAAAACAACATGAGATAACGTGTCAAACTTGCAACTCGGGTTATAAGACTAAGATAACCCCATGAAAAACAATTCAAAATAAAATATGAAATTCAATCCCCAACTAGCCCAATATTGAAGGATGAGATTAAAAAAATAACATAAAAAACAACTTGAGTTAATCCACCAAACTCATAACCTGGGTCAACAGACCAAGATAACTTTTATAGAAAAAAAAAAATTAAATAACTTGATTCAACTCAGATTAACTTATCAAATTGATGACTTTGATCTTAAGACTGAGCTAACCCCATAGATAGAAAATCAAAATAGCTTATAAGGCTCGATTCTCAATCACTCATGGCGGACTAATGTTAAACAATGAAATTTTTTAAAATCTTAATTAAAAAAATAACATAAAAAATAAGTCAAGTCAAATTGAGTTAATCATTAAGAACTATTCTTGGGTCATAAAACCAAGATAACCTAATAAAAAAAAGTAAAACAAATCATGAAGCCCGATTATCAATCAAACATAATATTAATTGATGAAATTGAAAAAAAGAAAAGTCAATTAAAAAAAAGAGAAAAAATAAGTCAATTGGGTTAACTCGTCAAATTCGCGACCCGAGTCATAAAACAGGAACAACCCAATAAAAAGCAAGTATAATGTTAAAGGACTTGTGACCCAGGTCATGAGACCAATATAACCACTTAGAAAAAAAAAATAAAAAGAAAAAATAACTTGTTTTAACTAGGGTTAAATTTCAAAACTCGTGATTTGATCATGAGACCAAAATATTCTCATAGGAAAGCAAATTAAAACATATTATGAAAATTAATTTCCAATTGAATCAATATTAAATGATAAAATTGAAAAAAATTAATTAAATAAAAAACACAAAAAACAACCCGAGTCAACTCAAATTAACATGTTAAGCACTATTATCAAGTCATGAGATCAAGATAACCTAATGAAAAGTAAACAAAACAAATCATGAAGTGTAATTATCAATCAAATCAATATGAAAGGATGGAATTAAAAAAAAAAAAGGAAAAAAAAAAAATCTGAGCCAACCGAGTTGACCCACCAAACTAGGTGAACCCATCAAACCTGAAATTCATATCATAAGAATGTGATAACTAAATAGGAAAAAAATCTAATATTAAAAGATAAAATTAAACAAAAAAAATATTGATTGAAAAAAAATCAAAGAAAAAAAAAAAGCAAAGCACTATTCCAATAAATAGTGTTTTGTGAGAAGAGGTACAGTAAAACTCCATCCTCTTTTAGTTTATAGTTAATTCTTAAGTTATAAGACCAACATAACTTAATAAAAAGTAAACAAAATAAATTATGAAGTTTAATTCTTAATCAAATCAATATTAAAAAACTAAATTGAAAAAAAATAATTAAAAAAGAATCTGAGTCAACTGGTTTAACCCGTCAAACTTGGGATTCATGTCATAAAAATATGATAACTAAATAGAAAATAATAATAATAATAATAATAATAATAATAATAATAATAATAAATGATAAAAAAAAAATTGATTGAAAAAAAAATCAAAGAAAAAAAAACAAAATAATATTCTAATAAAAAATGATGCGTGAGGAGGGATACACTGAAACCATCTCCTTTTTTGGTTTATAGTTAATGTTTTTGGCTTCATCATAGGATTCGAAAACTTTTAGTTATGATTTAAATTACACAAACAATTTAGTGATGGAGAGAAGATGGAATCAAGGACTGTGAAACCGAAGATGAGCTTCTAGCAAGCAGCCTGCTATTCATAACAATGGCAGCCATTGCTTGAGAGCAAAGAAAGCCAATCTCGACTGCGTCAGAATTAACAATGCAATCTCAAGTAACACCTATGCGAAGTTGTCAAATGGAGTTAAACATAGAGATAAAGGGAGAGGAAACAATTGTAAGATGTTTACCAGGCGGCATTGTAAAGAACCCTTTAGAAAATTGACTTCAAATAAAGATCAACACCCATGACAATACAAATCACCCCTCCTGCTTTCTATTTATATACAGAAGATTTCTCTAAATTCCAGTACTAATAACTTTTGAGCAGTATCAGCTTGTATACAACAAATTACTTGAGATGCACCTCTTGACACAACCGCATGATCTTCTTCATCAAAATCAAATATTGGCACGTTTATCCCATCCAAGTTCACTTCCTCAACATAATCCTCGACAATCACTATATGAGCCGACACGCAAAACCCTTGACGAGCAGCTCGTTCCTTAGCAAAATCACTAACAAAAGAACCGATGTTTGAGGCAACATCATGACATAAAGAAACATCATCAAGATTAAGCATATCGGAGACAATGCCGCACATATAAATAGTGCAAGAATCAGGTAAGGAAACGAGTTGAGGAGGAACTAGGCATGACCTGTGTGAGTCCGGGCAAGATGGGTATTCATTTTCTAGCAACAACTCTCCTGATCTAGAGTTTTTCCATGTCACTTTGTACTTTCGTTGTAAGAGTATCGAGACTTGGAACAAGGGTTTAGCGGTACACGAATCATGCATATCGGTTCTTGATATATTTAGGGGTGAACCAAAATAAAATCTTCTACTCACTGGATCTAATGAAAGGGACAAAAGGAGAGGCATGTTGTTAGAAACAGATCGATTGAATACGTATAGATACAAGAAAGTTCTTCCTTTTAATCTGTATTTTTACATAGAATGAGTGATGGAACTATATAGGGTTTGGATATTGGAATCCTTATTCCTATAGGAGATGTAATACTTTATATGTCGGCAGAATTCAGGCTAATTATGGCTGCCATGTGTGAAAAGAAAAGATTAGGGATGATTAGTGGCATGATTTCAAAGACTAGGAAGAAATCAGGGAGGCCCGCTAGCCCAATTGAAACAAGAAGGATAAAATCTGTTCCTTGATTAATTTTACCGTCACGGCTATGGAAAAGTGTCCCACCTTTCTCCAATGTGTTCTTTCATGTTCCTTATTTCAAAAGGACTGGACAGCAGAGACCAAAATTTGTTTCCTGATATGATACGGATGAAAGCAGTTCTTTCTGTATCTCTTTTAATATTGCAAGGCAGAAAATATACATGGGCTGTTTCCACTAATCTCTTATTAAGTTTACTAGCTCTCTTGATTGCTCTTTCAGTTCGTTCGTACGTACGTACGTCTTCTTGTTTGTGTATTGGAAGTAGCTTCAATGGAAGTCACAAGAGTTGATGTTAACCTACATACAGTGAACACAGATGTGTTCGATCCGAGGAATTATGATCCTATGTTCCTTGTTCAAATTACGTTACAAAGAAAGCGTGAAATGTGGTTGACTGTCATAGACCAAGAAGAATTGCTAATGGCCGGTCAACACCAGATTGATTCAGAGTCAGGCTGTGTTTTCGAAGTTCCTATTCAAGAAGTTGCCGTGCCTGCTTCATTCATCCATTACCTTGCCCAAAATATTTCTGGTTTCAACCTTGATGCTTCCCTCCGTGTGGATTTAGCCTCATTGATTGCTTCCCATGCTTACCATATAGAGGGACATCGTAGAGGATTCTATGTGTCAGCTCATGTAGACCTTGTTGATGTAGATGTAAACGAAGTTGCGGCCTCGGAGATTGGGCCAATATTAGATAGCGAAGGTTTCACTCTACCAAGGGGTGCATCGGAGACAGTGTTGAAGAAGGAGAGGTTTTGTAAGAAGCAGGAGGATGCTGATTCTTCTTCGGGTGGTACTTGTGTGGTTTGCTTGGAGGACTTTTCTAGTTCAGTTAAGCTCACAAAGTTACCTTGCTCTCACGTGTTTCATGACCAATGCATCTTTCGTTGGCTGCTATACTCTAAATCCTGCCCAATGTGTCAAGAGGTGCAAGCTTTGAATCCCACGACCCAAACTGGCAATTGACGGGGCTGCTGGAAGAGATTCAACAGCACATTCAATCCCATCTCCATACATGAGCAATGCTGAGCAAGTTGCAACACTGCAACCAAATGCTGCCCAAGGTAGGACACCAATAGGTTGAACCTGCCGTTTTCTCATTATTTCATAGAAAGCTGTTCTCATAGTTGAAAAACTGGTTTTCTCAGCAGAGGCTATAACACTGTGGACCACTGTCCGGATTTTCTCAGCAGAAACAGCTGCTTTCAACGCAGATGTTGCATTGGCTCCAGAATTGGCCAGTCCAGGGGCCAGCAGTTTTGTTGGACCAAGAGTCTTGCCCATAGATATTGCCATTATCTTTTGAGTTTGGATCAGCAAAAGCTTAAGGGCAGTAGGAAATTTAAATGTAACAACCTTCATGAATGTCGATGCATGAACAACTTTGGAAAGAGACGAAGCTCCAAAAATTGCTGTTGCCCCAGCTCCAACTGCCACCATAGGTTTGTTTGAAAGTAGCCGTCTCTTTTCATCATGATTGGGAACTTCTCCGTCACTTTCACAATCAATGACAAGCTTCCCAACCAAATCCTTCACTTCTGGAGGAACAGGAGTGTTCCAATGTTTCCTAATACCTGCTAAGCCACTAGCATCCACCACGGCTACTATAGTCTTGAACTTCCTAGTCTTGCTTTGAAGGGCCCGTGCATATGACTTGTCCTGAACCTGAAGCTCTGAAAGCTCAACCTTAGTCTTGTTGGGCTTCCCTGTTAAGGGCAATTCTCAGCCCCTCAGCAGGAGGAATCTTAGTTAATATAGAACCCTCGATTTAAAAAGGGTTTGTAGATTTGTAATAGATTAGTGTATTAGAATCTTTATTTAATTAGAATATTAAATTTCTTATTAGATTAGAATTTTTTTAAAATAGTTTAATTTTTATTATTATATAGAACTTGATGAGGTCTATAAATAGTCATGTAATCTTAAGCATTATATAGAGATATAGAAAAAAGCTAAAAATATATATATTTTAAGAAAACTCTTAATAAAATATCATTCCTCTCATTTTTCTTCTTGTTTTTTAACTTTATTCTTTAGCTATGTTCTTATAAATTAACTACCGCATCCTACTCTTCTTTTTCAACATACCATTCATGCATCCCATCCTTCATTTTGCCCTTCAAAAGAATCTCCCTTGTACGAAGTTCCTTCGTAAGAAAGGAAAAGGGTAAGAATTCAATGAATGCATTATTTGAAAAGTAAAATTATTAAATTTTTCTTCAGGTTTGGTACAGTGTTTAAATGTTCTTAGGAGTTGTAAGAAAGGTGGAATCAGTGTGAGTAATGGGGAGACCCGTGTCATCGTCGATCATGATTTCGTCAAAACCATCGTAGGACGCATGAAATGATAAAATGCTTAAGTTGGTAATGACATGATGAGAAGCACCATTTTCCAGCAGCAACGTTGGAGTGATAGAAGAGGTGTTGACAGCAAAGTGTGCCCGAGCTAGGATGCCATGGTGTTGGAGAGGTGATCATTGGAGCATTTGTGGTGGTGGGTGTCTGCACTGAAACAAAACGAAAAGATGGACACTTCTTGGTTTTAGTTATGTCCCTAAATCCTACAAATTTGGCAGTGGCCAAGATAGAGACGAGGAGGAAGTTGATCATTTTGACTATAATCTGGATGGTGAAGGGAAGCAGAGTGTTGTTGTCTGTTGTCATGGTTGTTGTGCCTAGAGAAGAACAGCAGCAGCAAATTTAATTGCTTTGATACCATGTGATGAGAACAGGACCAAGAATAGATCGAGCAAAGGCCACGTTCTTCATTCATTCATTCATCGATATCAAGTTACAAGGAATTCAAAAATAATACATATAATCTGACAGAAACAAATTCCTAAAACAGGAATATCTTATCTGATACAATAAATACAGAGAGATTGATGGAGAGGCCGACTGCCTCTATTACCTAAAACAAATACAAGGATAATGAAGGCATGTAGCAGTGAAGTCATTGAGATTGCTATCACATGTAAAGCTTGCACACTTGCCTTCGAAACATGATTAAAAAAAATTAATATTAATATTCAATACTTTTCACAGAAAGGTAACTATGTAAGTATTATATTGTTTTGATTTATATTGTCACTCTTGACTTTTGCCGTCAATCAATAAAAATTTTCAATGAAAAAAAACATGTATAAGGCATTTTATTTTTTAGGAAAAAAAATCTATGTTTAAATAATTGCCACCAAGTATTATAATTATTAAAAACTCTAACTAGTCAATAAAAATTTTATGATAGGGAATTGGTTATGTCAAATAAAAAATACTATCGCCCCTTGAGCGTTCTACCTAATACAGGTTGTATTGCTAACTTCGTTTAAAATTGATAAGAATTTGTTTTTTATTTTATTTTTCCTATTATGTTCCTGACTCTACCGTCAATAAATAATAATTACGAATATTTTTAACTCTGGTGTTTATAAATATTATACAACCCAAAAAAATATGATATTTCTAACTTTAACAACAGTAAATAAGTTCACAAAATTTTAAATTTTTGATAAGAAGAAATAAATTTTATATGCCTCTCTTTTTGTTTATCCTTACTTATTTTTTATTTACTCTTTTTAGACAAGCTTTATAACTAAAAATAAAGATTGCACAACATGTTCGCATCTAATAATAATGGTTCATAGACTGAGCATGTGGTAAAAAACAAAACAAAACACAATAATAAAAATAATGTGTGAGGGGTCCATGAAGGTCCTCCAATATTTTAAAAAACTTATAGTATTAAAAAATGATTTATTTGGCGGGATTTCAAAATAAAAGGGGAATGAAAATACATGACAAGGCATGAGACTACGAGAGGTCTATTTTATCAAATATACCCTTAGCGAAAAAAGTTTGGACTGATTAGGTCTGGGATCAGACCCAGCCGTACAGGCTGGGCCAGACCTAGCTAAATCAGTAACCCGGCTCCTTTTCTTTCCATTTTTTTTTTTTTTACTTGCATGCGTGCGTGAACTGTTCACGCACGCTTGCTACAGAAGGAGAGTAATTAAATTGCAGAGAGAGGGAGAATTGAAAGTGACTTGCCTGTTTTTGCAGCGACCTTGAGCGGCAAAATGCAGGTGCTGGATGAAGCACTCCTCGGACGCCCTTTCTTTTCCTCGGCTTCTCTTTTTTGTCTTTATGTTTTTGCTTTCTCAAGACCTAGTCCTCTCCTCCCTTCTGCTCTCTATTCTTTTTATTTTATTTTTTGGTTTTTATCTCTGTATCGTCTCTCTTTTTCGATCCCCTGTTCTTCCTTCTCTCCCACTTTTATAGAGTCAGACCTTGAGAGGGATTCTTATCCTTATATTCCCTGGGATCGTCATCTTGTGTAGAGTGAATTGGCTCCGTGTTTGGGTAGAATGGAAACACCAACAGTCCTGCCGTTGTTGGATTGTTGGTGGTGCTTATCCTCGCGTCAGGGGAGAGTTATGAGGGTGAGGGAGACCAACCAAATCCCATGGGTTCCGTGGGTAGACAATGCGGTCTTGAATTTGGCATGTGTGCGGCGATTGATATTTTCCTTTGCAGGGGGTCTCCTCTGCTTCCAGAGGAAGAAGACGATGAATGGAATTGAAAAACAGCGCCGTTTCTAGATTGGGGCGGCCATTTTTCAATTTAGTCCTCGAGGTTTTAACATGTTTTAAACGGACCCCAGGGCTAAATTTTAAGTAGACCCCTGCATTGCGGTGCCTTTTGCACAACGGTCCTTGGACTTTATTTCTTGCAATTTAGACCTAAATCAGCTATTTTTAATATTTCTTCAATTAAGCTCATAATTATGTTAATTAAACTAATTTTAAGTTTATTTAAGTCCTGAAACTCACCAATTCTTCCAATTTCAAGCAAGATTAAACCCCAAATTTACAATTCCTCCCTGGTTGATCCTCAAAAACTTTTTATTTGTATTGTCTTGATCTAAATTTTAATTTTTCTTCATTCATTTCAATTTTCTCACTTCATATTTTTTTTTTTTTTTATAAAGATAAAAATAGAAATAAAAAAAATTCAAAAATTAGGTTATGACATATATGAAAAGTGGATTAGCTTAAAACATTGAATTCATTAAGTAGCCAAATAAATTTAATATTATTTTATTATAAAATGTCCAAAACCAAAATCTTCTTGTACTAATTTAGTGATCAATCAATTTATTTACATCTTTGTATATCTTGAATGTTAACATGTTTAAAATCAATCATGGACGAATAAAAAATTGATACAACTATTTTTATTATATCTATTAAATTATTTCTTTAATGTTTGATTAGTTTCATTAAATCTTTTCAAATTCATTGATTCTGCAAATACAATGAATTGTTAGGAATTAATTCAAATTAATTTCGCACCCATTGGCCTCTATATAAATAGGGGTTGAGAGACTTCATTTCGCTTTCTCATCTTGCTTTACTCCTGTCATTTCCTTCCTCTTGCATCAAGTTCTATTATTGTAGAGATAAAATTTCAATATGTTTTATACTTCTTGACAGAAAGCGCATTCTTTTGATCTGTTTGAAATTCATTCTTTTTTTGAGAGAAAGCGCATCCTCCCCGATGAATTTTTCAATTTTTTTTTTATTCATTTAATTTTTAATTTTATTATTTAATATTGAATTTATTGGAACTTACACTTCATAATTTATTTTGATTTTCTTTCTATGAAGTTATTATGGTCTCATGACCAGATAAACATGTTAATTTAAATTGACCAAAACCAATCCAATATATCGATATCTTAATAAATCATCTTGAATATTTATTTTGAGTTAAATTATATTTTTATTAACCGTCTAAGTTGTTTTTAGACCTATCAAGTAGATCAGCTCATCTCAAGTCAACCTCACATAGTTTAAAATGTAACTAAAAAAAGCATTAGCAATGTTTAAATAATTGCAAGCCAATTATCTAGTCCCCAACTATTTCATTTTGGAAGTCCTCTATTAATGCTCAAGTTAGTTTTTTTAGTTTGATTTCTAAATAAATAAGTAGGTAAAAAGATGAAGAAGATGAAAGAGGTGTTTTGCACGTTGTGTGTAGTGTAAAAATAAGGGTTCTCTCAATGTTCTTTAGCGTCCTCCAAATAAAGAGGCAAGTCCCTTTTGTGTTCCGGAGAGATGAGTGTTAGTGTAAAGATAAATGTTCTTTGTCTCTCTCAACACTAACCACTTGCCACATACAGCATTTACCCTAGCCTCTCTTAGTTTTTTTTTCTCAGCAGTTCAACAATCAACCACCATCAACAACCCTAATTGATGACAATCTAGAGAATTTAAAAAGTCTTGAGTTAAATAATATTAGTATAAGGGGAAGGGGCTGCTAGTCAGCCTAAATAACAGAATAAGGATAATACTTTATACTTCATACTTCTGTAACAGTAATCTGATTGTTAAACACAATACAGAACATCTTTGTATGATTATTATATAGACCACACCGAAGAAACAAGCCGCAGCTTGAACTCTAAATTAGCTAAACACAAATCAGATAAAAGCAAGGACTGCAAATTATCATAATGTTTGCAGACTAAACGATCATAACCACGTCCGAAAGCGCTATTATTCTATCATTTTCCCTGCATGTAAGCAGAGCATTCCACATCATATCACTCAGTATGCATTTTCAACCAAACTGGTTGATTCGGTATAATCACCTGACAACGATGATGACTCTCCTTCAATGTTTGGTGGCGTCACGTCTAGATTGAAGATAGGCTTAGGAGGCAATTGCAAGTTTTCCAAATCTCCTTCAAGCATCTCCACAACATTCTTCATTGTAGGTCGATCCATGGGTTTCATTTGTATACACCACAATCCAACCATAATCATCTTCTTGACGATCTTACTTTCTTCCTCCGTGGCATCATCTCCGATTTCTATGGCCTTTCCATCAGATACTTGGTCATGAACCCAATATGGCCAGTAGATTTGACTTGAATTTTCTGCCAATGCGTTTACATTCTTCCTTTTGCCTGCCATTTCCAATAGCAGCATTCCGAAGCTATAAACATCAGCTTTATAGGAGACACGTCCAATGTTTTTGTAGAACAATTCAGGAGCCATGTATCCTATGGTGCCCCTTGCTGCAGTAAGAGATGTTATGCTGCCATTCGTTGGGTACAACCTAGCGAGCCCGAAGTCAGAGACTTTTGGAGTGAAATTTTTGTTGAGAAGAATGTTGTGAGGTTTGATATCAAAATGAAGTATTTGCATGTCACAGCCTAAATGAAGATAGTCGATACCACGAGCCACTCCAAGGGAAATCTGATGCAGTTTTTGCCAGCTTAAAGAGATTGATCCTTCTCGAGAAAACAAGTGTCTATCAAGAGATCCATTAGACATGAAATCATATACAAGAGCTCGCTTTGATCCTTCAGCGCAAAAACCAATTAGCTGCACCACGTTAGTATGGTGAATCCTTCCTATGGTAGCAACTTCATTTATGAAATCCTGTCCATTAGCTTTCGATTTTCCCAACAATTTTACTGCTGCAAAACGCCCACTGCGAAGCTTTCCTTTGTAAACTGTTCCAAAGCCTCCTTCACCTAATTTCTCCTTGAAACCTTTAGTAATCTTCTTGATATCTGAGTAGGAATACCTTACTGGCATAAGGTTATTCTGACCCTGTAGGAATTGTTCAACTGTATCGTATACTGATAAATGTCTCCTTCGCCATTTGTAGATCAAAAATATGATCACACATGGAGTCCCACAAACAACTATTAGCCCATGAAGTAGTGCTGTGTAGGAAATTTTCAGAAAACAATCAAGTTTTGTGATCTTATTTGTTGTCTCCACTAGAAATTTGTTGCGAAACTAAAGAAATGATGGAATCCCTTACCAAATAAATAGATGAGGGAACCTGCAGAAAATGGTGAACAAAATTACAATTACTATTCAAGAAACAACAATCCTTATTTCACAAATATGTCGTTTATGTTGGAATTAATTTTGAAGTCTACATTTAAAATGTTTTTTAGTTTTCCTAAACTAATATAAATATTCCTATTTTAAAACTAATATAAATAAATATTCAGAATATTGTAAGTCTAAGTCCAAGTCTAGTAGGACTTCCTCTCTTAGCAGAGTTTAGTCTAATATAAATGAGATTTGTTTTTCACCATATTTCTCATATTCCTATTTTTACTCTTCTTCTTCAAATATTTCTAACAGTTTAAAGAAACACGTAAGAATACACAAACATGGTGAGATGTAGAAAAAGAATTCGCACCTGCCACTCTGTAGAGTATAATATTTGGCCAATAGCTTTCATCTGTTGAAGCTTTAGGTTAAGAAACGAGTTCTAATGGAATACACAATAGTAAATGCGAAAGAAAATAGAAAAGAGCGCACACAATTTAATAATGTGACTTGAACTAATTAATGTGTATCCATGGTCAAGTTAAGATGAACCAAACGTTTCACTGTGTCAAACCTGAAATTGCAAAAGACCAATGAATCTGTCCAACTACCTTAAACCACATTATAGTCAGAATATTTTACAATATTAACATGAATGAATCTCATGATCAGTCCACTATAGTAGAATTCACAGGTAATGGATGCACAGAATTTGTACATGAACATCGATCTGGGGACAGTGCAATATTGTGATAATGCGCAGAAAAAAATGAAAATTGAAAAGTAAGCCAGAGAAAATATATGAAACCACCTCAAATCACAAGTTATATATGGTCTTATGAATCAAAGTGATGCAACTTAATCATCAAGTGTTACATACCAAAGCATCTAGGACGGTCTGCAGTACTGTCGAGGCAGCAACCTCTTCTGCATTTTCCACAGTTTATGTTGTACCATGAAAGCTCAAACCCATATGCCAGGTCACTGTGTATTTCTTCAAAGGAGTAATTGTCTGTGTAGTTCTTCTTTGGAAGCAAAAATATTTTCTCTATGCTGCACAGTTCCATCAAATCCGAGGCATTCATGCCCCCAAGAGTCACATAATTCGAATGAGTCACAAGAGAAGAGTTGGAATAATTTACTGATCCATAGTTAAGGCCGTAGGGAGCCGTGTCCACATTGAGAGTTGAATTCACCGTATTTTCACAGCTCATGAAAATCATAGGCTGTGATAGTGTAGGTAACCAGACCCCCCGATAGTACACGGAACCTTCATTCACTCCTGGCGGCACCTCCTTGTAGTTATACGATGTGTACGGATCTCCGTCACTGAAGTTGGCACGTGTCAAAGAATAACGAGGGATGGAGCAGCAATTATCTTGTACACCAGCATCTACCACTCGGATTGTGAAGTTGCCGTAGTCGATTGCCTGCACGTAGTATTTACCTGAATACAAATATAATACTGTAGAAATATTGTTCTCGCAAATCAGAGTATAATTATAGTTTCCGCAGCTTTGTGGATCAGTGTTTAGTCTGAAAGGGAAGCTTATGTTTTGGATATTGCCGCATGAAGAAGGAGCACAATGAGCAGTGATGGTGCTAGAATGGCAAGTTTGGAAGACTAATAGCTGTAAAAGAAAAGCTATGTAGCAAGCAAAAAGGACGTTCATTCCTCTAAACATGGGGAAGGCTGAAGTGATACACAGTGTATACATAATTTTTGCACAAACTATTGAATTTCGTAGTGGAAGCTACTGATAATGGAATGAAAGGGGAAGGAGAACAACCCTACCTGGTCGTCCTAGTACTGACAAAAATATGGACCTTTTCTTTCTTGATTCATTGTATCTCAAGCAACACAACAGGACAGAGAGCCCTTTACTTTCCTTCTCAAATAGTGTGTGGACAAATTGTACTGACACTTAAGTCAATGATTGAAACATTGGTCTGTCACTCGAAGTTTCACATAGCAAGACTTTTGCCCTCAGCCACCCTGGAGTCAATGACGAAGATTTATACGCTTCTTCGTTATTTCTTGTTGAGAATCTCGCATCCATCACAACCCCTAGTCCCTTCTGGCATTAAGCGTTAAGAGTGCGACCATATAATTAAAATTCACTTGATAGAATCTATTTTTCTGCTAATTCTAGGTTTCGAACATGTTACCATATGCATTGTGAATACTATGTAAATAGAGAGATTATTACTATCATTAGGGATGAGCAAATTAATCATAAAAACCGCCCAAAATTACCTGAACCAGACAGTACTCTTTTTTAATTTTTTTTAGTGTCGAAGGGATGCGTGTACTAGTGTGAAGGACTCGCCCATCTAAGGACTCCATGAGTTTTCTGAAAGGCCAAAACTATATCAGCACATGCAGATAAAATCTTAGGTGGAGTGTGGAGATGATGAATTATTCATCAGAAATGGTTACGTGTTTGTTCTTCTTTTTCATCGTCTTCCTTGCAGGCCATGGAGCAAGCTTGAACTGCACAGGATCATGTGGAAACCGTGGCCCTAACATCCGATTTCCTTTCCGCATCATGGACAAACAACCAGACCACTGTGGTTTTGATCTATCCTGCTCGGAGGACAACAGCACACTGCTTAAGCTGCCAACTGGATTGAGCCTCCACGTCGAAAGAATTGACTATAGACATCGACTTATTTATGCAAGGGATCCTCAAGGTTGCTTTCTAAGGCAACGTTTAAACCTCAGTTTAGGGGCTTCTCACTTCCAAATTAAGAACGATTGGCTGTATGATGGGACCTTGTTCAACTGTTCTTCTAATGAGAAAAGGTCTGGGCTCACACATAAAATCCCATGTCTGAGTGCTTTTAACCATGAAGTTTATGCCGTTGAATCAAGTACCACCATCAGTGACACTGATTTGTTATCTTGTACCAAGATGTACAACATTTATGGAATTCCACATAGTATGTTGCATGCAGAAAATTATGTTCTTACTATGTCTTGGTCCAATCTAACTTGTGGATCTTCTGAAACTGAATGCTACCTTCAGCACACTAAAGGTATGCCTTTCTATCTTTCTTCCTTTTTTTCAAATTAAACTCTTTTCGTCTTTGTTGCTTTCATGATTTTACCAATTGCATCAAAGGGAGAAGCTAATAAGTATTCAATCCCTTACAGATGTGCGGCGAAAGCTACTGATTACTGGTTAGTAGTCTGCTCAAATCTCCATCTCAATTTTACACTTGGTTCAATACATCACTTCCCAAAAAACAGAGTTTCCTGACTCAGAATGTTGATATGCAGGTGTGATTTTAGGATTCTTCCTTTTTGCTATAGTGATTACTGCACTCTACCGCGCCTATAGCAACGATAAAACACAAAGAGAATATCAAGCCAGGGTTGAAATGTTTTTGGATGATTACAGATCACTGAATCCCACTAGGTACTCCTACGCTGATCTCAAGAGGATCACAAATCAATTCGGTGATGAATTGGGCCAAGGAGCTTATGGAACCGTGTTCAAAGGAAAGCTAACCAATGAAATTACTGTAGCTGTGAAGCTCCTCAATAATTCCATAGGTAAAGGGGAGGAATTCATCAATGAAGTGGGAACAATGGCAAGGATCCACCATGTCAATGTTGTTCGCTTGATCGGTTTCTGTGCTGATGGATTTAGACGAGCTCTGGTTTATGAGTACTTGCCAAATGGTTCATTACAGAAGTTCATAACCTCAGCAGACTCAAGGAACCATTTCCTTGGCTGGGAAAGGTTGAATCGTGTTGCTCTAGGCATAGCCAAGGGGATTGAATATCTTCACCAGGGGTGTGATCAAAGAATCCTCCATTTTGATATCAAACCACAGAATATCCTCCTTGACAACGAATTCAATCCCAAAATCGCCGATTTTGGGATGGCTAAGTTGTGTTCCAAGGATAAAAGTGCTATTTCCATGACGACTGCTAGGGGGACTGTTGGCTACATTGCCCCAGAAGTGTTCTCGAGGAACTTCGGGAGTGTTTCCTATAAATCAGATGTTTACAGCTTTGGGATGTTAGTGTTGGAAATGGTTGGAGGAAGGAAGAACGTCGATGATACAGCAGAAAATGGCGACCAGATATACTTCCCGGAATGGATTTATAATCTCTTAGAAAAGGAAGAAGACCTGCGGTTTCATATCGATGGAGAAGAAGATGCTAGAATTGCGAAGAAACTAGCAATTGTGGGGCTATGGTGCATTCAGTGGAACCCAGCAGAGCGTCCTTCCATGAAAACTGTTGTCCAGATGCTTGAAGGGGAAGGAGAAAACTTAACAAAGCCTCCTGATCCTTTTAGCTCCTCTGTCCCTAAGAGAACCAGCGCAGGCCGCATGCCAGCGAGACGTCTTCACCAAGAGTTGGCAGCCATCTCAGAAATAGAGTGATCCGAAATTTACTCTTTTCAGTAATAACATATTAGTGAGCAATAATGTAGGAAAATGTTGTGAGTTAGGTTCATGGATTATGTGTAAGGTTATTGGTTTAGTACTAGCTTCTTCTTCTTTTCTGTCAATTCACCTTCCAAGTTCTTAGTTACTTATGCAGTGTCAATTCACAGTTTGAGATTTATCAAATCAACAAATTAAAATGTGTAAATAATTTTGCAAATCCAACCCTTTATTTATGGCAATCCAGCCTAACCGACTTCAATTATAAAGAAAATCAATGTAATTGATGAGTTATTTTATTTATTTATTTATTAAAAATATATGGATTTGATATATATATGTCAGATCCAATACTTTTAAACTTAACTGTACACATTAACTTGGTAATTATTTTTTATAGATTTTGTTTTTGGTATCTTGAAGGTTTATCATGTTTCATTAAAAATATATAATGCAAATGTAACACATCTAGCTATAAAAAAAATTAATAAAAAAATTAAAATAAATTACAATAATCCATTTGAGATATTATGAAATTTAAAAAATCATTTAAAAGATTAATTATTATTTAAAAATAGTTAAACTAACAGATTAAAAAAAAAGATATAATTGAAAACTAAGTTAAAGAACAAAATAAGAAAAAATAAATGAAAAGGTGTGTTGTTATGCTTTGCGTTGGAAATTGTTTTCTTTAATATAATTTAAACAAATTATAAATAAATAAAAAATTAATCTAAAGCCATTCTCTATTTAAAGAGTAAAAAATTAATAATAAAAAAAATTAATTTTTTAATCTTTTAACCGTGAAAAGAAGTTGATTATCGAGCATTAATTGTACATAGAATTCCTAGAGAGATCATGTGCTTTCATCCTCCTTCTGTCATCTCTTTTCTTTACCACTTCTACCCTTTAATATGTACATCTTTCTTGATTGTCGTTGAACATAGAATTCCTAGAGAGCATTAATTGTCGTTGAATCACAGGTTGCTTCGAAATGTGTCTTATCACCGAAAACTTTATTGAAAACGATTAAAATTTTAAATAAAAGTATCAAATAAAAAAATTAAAAATTAATAGAATAAAAATTGAAATAAAAAATATAAAAATAATTATACTTAAAGAATTAAATTGAAAATAAATAAATTTTTTATATAAAAAATCAGAATAAAATAAAAAATAAAAAAAATATGGTGGTACCTCCAAAAACATCTGAAAGATCAAATTTTACCACCAAAAAGTATTCATATAACGCCAACAACTCATTGACGCGTAATAACCAAGAACCCTACAATTCTTCATCATTGACCTGAGGGCGCATGCATGAGGGGAAAGTCTTTGCCATGAAAGAAACTAAGAGTGGGGACCAATGTTTCAGTCAGTAACTTCATTGCTAATGCCACAAAAGATTGAAATATAAAATATTTTAAAAGCAATGTGATTTAATATTTTTGTCGTTGAACCACAGGTTGCTTCGGAGTGTCTCTTGCCTTGACAAACTTTATTGAAAGCAAATACAATTTTAATAAAAAAATTAAATTAAAATTTAAAAGAATAAGGACTAAAATAAAAAAATATATAAAAATTATAATTAAAGATTTAAATTGAAAACAAATAAAATCTTTATATAAAAAATAAGAACGAAATAAAAAATTAAAAGAATAAAGACAGAAATTGAAATATCAAAAACAAATAGGACATTCAGCGATAATCCGACAATCATATGCCATCACGCGCCACACCATAAAAAAGGACATGGTGGCACCTCCAAAAACATGTCGGAAAGTCAGGTTTTGCCACCGGGAGTGGCCACACACGCCATCCAAATGACGCGGACACCAACAACTCATTAGCCTGTAATGAGCACATGCCAACAATTTTCTTTAATAAAAAATTAAAAATTCAACGTAAAAATACCTAAATGTCCCATGACCCTGATAATTACAAAAAAGATATGTGTGAAAGGAAAAAAAGAATATCCCCGAATGCATGCCTTATGTTTTTGTATTTTCTAAGGTCAAACATGTATTTTTACTATTTACAAAGAAGAGGAAAGCAAAAAAAAAAAAACATTAGTTAACAACTTTATATTTTTTTTATTCGAGTACCTTATTTAGAAGTGCATCTAAATTATAGTGGTATTGTTAGAATTTTAAAAGACATATTACAAACATTTTAGTTGTATAAGTGAAGAACAATAAAGCCTTAAGGGTAATGGATTTATCCTTGACAATAACAAAAAAACTCATTATTTTAAAGTTCTTCAACAAGTAAACTTGTATCCTTTTTTGTTTTGATTTAAATATAGTTAATTTTATTAGTAATATACATTTTAAGACTTTGATTTTATATCAATTACAAGTTTAAATATATGCTTAGTATGCATGCTTATAGATTTAAATTTGTATACACACTAGGTTTTCTTTAAAACATTCTTAATAAATTAATCTCATTAAATTCCTTTGTTGTTGTACCACAGGTTGCATCACAGTGTAGCATACATGTGTCAAGCTTTTATTGAGTATGTGACATGGGATGGGATAAGATGATATGTTTATAGATAATACTAGATTGGTGGCTATGATATGCTAAGGTGTTTTTTTGTAGCATAAAAATATTTAAAAAATATATAACATACAGGTAATTGGCTCTAATGAGTTCAATTGACTCGGTTAATTTGATAATATTATTAGAAAATAAAATATTAATAACAAATAAAATAAAATAAAACCAACGGTTCAATGCAAAAAATAAATATTTGTCAATATTATAGAACTATAGTTTCATAATATTATCAAAACATCTCAATGATCTTATTTGTTAACAAAGTAAAAAAATATATATGAGAATAAGATAATTGCGTAGAAAGAAAAATACAAAAAAATAAGATAAAAAAATCAATTACTTTTAACTTTTTAAACCATGACCTAGATTATAAGATCGAAAGCATTATACAAAGCATGAGGGTTAAATCACATAAAACCAACACAAAAAATCCAAAAACAAGAAAATACAATAAAAATAATGAGCGTTAAAATTGCAATAAAAAATAAATCAAAATGGGATGATGGTGCTGCTCCCTCCTTGGTTGTCTGCACTCCCATTGGAAGTGATTGTAGTCGAAGATTGTTACAACATGCAGGAGATAATGGGAAGTGGTGAGGATTTTCGTATTTTTGATAAATTGAGGGTTTTGGTATTGAAGAAATTACCAAATTTGAATAGCATTTATTCTGGAACACTTCTTTGCTATTCTCTCGAAGAAATTACTGTGAGTGATTGCCCGCAGCTAACGAGGATCCTGATCACTATTTTCCATTCTCTTAAGAAAATTGAAGTAGATCCTGAAAGTTTGTTTAACACAGTTGAGCATGTTTCATGATTTCTAGTCATTTGCTATTATTCCGGGGATGAAATTAGGATTTTATGATTTCTAGGGATTGTTTTGTATTTTGGTATTGGAACCTTTACCTCATAGTGAAGGTATGATTTCATGCTATTTATGTTAAGGAGTGCTCGGGAGGGTGATAGAAATTAACATTTCAGAATTTCGACAGTCTACAACGCCAGTGCAGATAATGTCTTTTCCAGTTGTAAAGCTTAGCTTTCTTTCTTCTCTTCTCTTTTCTTTTCTTTTCTATTATTCATTTAGAAGATTTTTCTAGTTCTAAATCCAAGTCCAGATCTTATAATTACCTTACAGATCTTTGCAATAAAAATTACAGATTGTTTTTGCTATCGATCGTTTTAGGTGCAAAATGCAAATTTTGCTGCAATTACGGGACAAAAAAACTTTCAAGCACGCACATGATAACTTGGACTTAAAATCATTGCTTCACTGGGAGAGAGTGGCTTGTGCCTTAAACACTCTATGGAGCATCGACAATTGAAAGTTATTTTATGTAAGTCATCATCAATACCATGATAATGACAATACTAACTGCCTATATATATATATATATATATATATGTGTGTGTGTGTGTGTGTGTGTCTTAAAAATACTTTTAAAAAAAATTTAAAATTTACTTTTTATTTGTGATATTCTTTTCTAACAAAATTTCAAGATAAATATCTTTCAGATCAAAAAAATAAAAACACTCTCCAAGATCATAGTTAAATTAACCATTTAGATCATAAATTCTGAGTTCAACGTAGTATTAATAATAAAATTAATTTTATAATATAATTTGATTGTTTTAATATAAAAGTTTATATAAATTTATAATTAACTTCTTGAAATTCTCTTCATAGATTCAATAACTTTTTAAACCATGATCCAGATTATAAGATCGAAAGCACTATATATAAAAAAAGCATGAGGGTTAAATCACATAAAACCAACACAAAAAATCCAAAAACAAGAAAATACAATAAAAATAATGAGTGTTAAAATTGCAATAAAAAATAAATCAAACGGCAACAATAAATTTTAAATTTGAGAGTTAAAATGAAAAGAATAAAAATATTAACAAAATGACAAAAATCAAAAGAACAAAGAAAAAAAAAACAATACATTATAAACTTGAATAGAAGGGTGAAACTAAAAATAATGAAACTTTTATAAAAGATTCAAGGGAAAAAATAAAAATAAAAATCATAAAAATAAGCATCAAATCTTAAACATCAAAACATAATAAAAATAAATGAATATACAAAATTATTCAACATGTTTTTTTACACTAAAAAAAACTCTTAGATGTCAATCAAAAAACTTATGCACACATCTAATTAAACAAATCAATAACCATTTATGTAAAACAAAGAAAAAAAGATTAATCAACAATAAACAAGAATGAAATTGAGAAAACCAAACAAAAAATAAAGAACAAGATATCTAATATCGCAACACGGGTAATTTACCTAATTATGTTTAATGAACCTCTCAATCAAAATAAATTTATAATAGAAAAACACATAATATTTATAATAGAAACTGACACACAAATAAAATTTATTGAATAATAATTAAAAAAACAATGCAAGGCTACACATATGAAAAAATTTATAAAAAAATAAATATTTTAAAAAATAAATTTAAAATGATAATTTATGTTGATGAGGGCTTTTATATTGTGAATCCGATCATCTTGATCAAGTCAACCGAGCTTTAGCTTTGATTAGAAAATTAAACAAAGTAAACATACGAAGAAATGAGAGTCCTAAATGCAAAAAACAAAAAATAAATAAAAGAATCATTCCATTTTGAGATTGGTTGTGGGCTAAGGCCTTAGACTATGACCCAAACGATTGCTTTGTGCTAGATTTTGCAGGCCTTAGACTATGAAATATTATTTCGAGATTTCTTCAACACTGACTGCTATCCATGAAGTTTCCTCCGCACTTCCATCTTCATTTGAAGCAATTTAAAAGCTTCATTAATTGGATGGTGATTTCCATCACTGCAGATTTCCATCACTTTGAATCTCCTTCTCATTTGCAGCAAAGAGAATCATAAAACAACACCCTGTTATTAGAATATAAATGAGAAAAACCAATTATGAAGAGAGTTTATTCATCTGATTTTTTATAATTTAGAATCACCTTCTTGTATGCTTTCAATCTCGATATTTTATTTCGATTTTTTAAATTTTATTATTTAAAATTTGATTTTTTTATTAAATTTAGTCTTTATTCTCTTTTAATTAAAATTTTTCATCTATTAGATTTGATTTTTATTATTTTAATTGATATTTATCTTATTTAAAATAATTTATGAAATAATTTTTTTAATTTTATTCTCTTTTAATTTTTTATTTATCAGATTTATTTTCTATTTTTTTATTAGTAATTTTTATTTTTTTTAATAAACTTCAAAAATAATTAAAATATAAATAAATAAACTATTTTTTACTTTTTTTTATGATATAACCTAGTATTGAAAAATATTTTATAAATAATTTTTCTTGAATATATATATATATATATATATATATATATATATATATATATATAAATAATTTATTTTCTAGAAAATAACTTCTTTTTTTTAAACCAGCAAACAAACAGGTACTCTCATCTCAGTTGTCTATCATCCTCTGTATCTTTTTTCTACCAGTTACAGAAAACACAAACCTCTCCATTTGTGAAGATACCGCTCTCTAGGTCAGGTCTACTTCTCTCTCAGTCAACTCTGCTCCCTTTTCTTCTCTCGGCCTACTGCTTTCTCTTCTGCTGTTTTGTGGTGGATCGTGCTCTTTCTCATCGTTTGCAAAGCTGGCGTGCTGTCCACCACACGAGGAGACTATCATCAGCCACCGCCTACCCCCACGCCTTCACTAGAGCACCCCTCGCCGGATCCGCTTCCTGGAAGACCAACAACATTTCCATATGACAACCATGAACGACAGAAGTCCATTTTACTTTTTTCACTGTCATCTGCTTCTCTGACTGTCTGAATCTATCCTTATCCACAACCACGCAAGCCGTTAAGCTCTATCACTCGTCTCCAACACACTTACACTTCCCCGTCCATCTTCTTTCTTCTGATTTAATCAAAGCATTGGATAACATTTTGCTGCTTCTGCTGCTCAGGTAATTAAGTTTGATTAATTTTAGCTCTAATTTCATACCATTTCTTTTCCAACTCATGTAGTTTGATTCTTCTAAGCAAAAGGAAACATACTGGTTATTAAATTACTGATATGACCAGTTGTAGAATTATTGGGGAAGTAAAGAGAAAAGAACACTTTGATCTTTGGAGTGGTTTAACTTGACTTTGGTTTAGGCAGTGAAACACTTGTAATCAATTTTTTTTATGTTAAACTTAGCTTCTTCTTTTTTTCAATTAGTTTAAGTTCCATTTTAATTCAATATTCTGAAAGTTCTTTGTTATGTCTGTAGGTAGGGACACAGAAGAAAAAAATGGTTGGAGGAAGTGATCCATTTCGGTGTTATTTTGAGAAAATGGATGGTGATTTATTGAAGTGCATTTTTTGTGAGAAGAAATTGGCTGGAGGTACTTCCGCTACAAGGATGAAATATCATCTGGCAAGAGTTGAAACGGGTGGTGTTAAAATTTGTGAAAAAGTAACTCCAGATGTTCAACGAGCAGCGTTTGATAAGCTTCCTGACAGAATGCGTGCGAGGATGCCAAGTTCAAGCAATAATATAATAGTTACTGCAGATTCAGATCCTGCGCAAGATTTAGAAATGCAGCAACAAGGACAAACTCTTTTGGATGATTTTTCATGGATGGATAGCTTGACTGGGGGAGAGATTTGGCTTGCTGAGGAAAACGTAGTTCCTGGCATGCATATGCCCGATGCACCTGAGACTGGATTGGGAATAGAGCCAGCAGATCAACAATTTGAAATGGATATGAATAACATCACATCTTCATTGACGAGGGATGTTGAGTTAAGCAGTGGTATAGAGAGTCGGGAATTGATGCAGGCTGTTACTGAGAGAGGAAGCTGTTCTAAAATGCCTGTAGATAAGAGTGTGCCAAGTTCAAGCAATAACGAGGGAATTAATGCAGCTTCAACAGCTTTGCGGGCCTTAGAAATGGAAGAAGAAGAACAACCTCTTTCGGATGAACGAGGACGGAAGGGTCTTCTGATTGGGGGGGAGACTGAGCTTGTCGAGGAACCTAGAGCTCCTGTCGTTCTTATGCCAGATGAACCCGAGACTAGACAAAGAACAGAGCAAGCACATCAGTCATTTGAAATGAACTTGAATAACATCTCATCCTCATCAATGAGGGATTTTGAGTTAAGAATTGGTAGACTGACCACGAGTCCGGAATTGATGCAGTCTGTTGTTGAGAGACAACCCTCTTCTAAAAGGCCTGTGCATAAGAAACGTAGGACTGAAAGATATGTATTGCCGACAACAAAGCTAGTGGGCCAAGCTATGGAAAGAAACATGAATGCTGTCTGGTCTGGGTTGTTGAATGATGAGGTCTCATGCATTGGCATCTGTGGGATGGGGGGGGGGGGGGGTGGGAAAGACAGCTTTGGCTACACATCTATAATCAGCTTCACGAGAAACTAGGCATGTTTCATCCTGTTCGTTGGATTACTATGTCACAAGATTTTAGCATTCATGCATTGCAGGGTCGCATTGCTGAGGTTTTGGACTTAAAACCTTTGGATGAAAATGATGCGACGGTGAGAACTGGGGAGCTGTTGACAGAGTTGAATGTGAAAAAAAAAGGTTTTTTAATTCTTGATAATTTGTGGGGTCATTTTCTTCCTGATGAAGTGGGAATACCTCTTAGAACAGACGGGTGGAAGTTGATTCTCACAACGAGATCACTGGAGATATGTCGAAAAATGGATTGCCAAAGGATAATCAAAGTGGAGCCTCTTTCCGAGGGTGAGGCTCGGGATCTGTTCATTGACAGATTAGGGCGTGGTGGTGCACTTTATCCTGAGATCGCAGAGTCTATTGTGAAGGAGTGTGATGGTTTGCCCCTTGGAATCATGACAATGGCTCGAAGCATGAAGGGAGTGTATGGTGAATATCGTTGGAGAGATGCATTGCTAGAACTGAGAAGATCAAAAGCTGGACCAAGTGACATGGAAACCGATGTATTTCGAGTGTTGGAATTTAGCTATGCCCAGTTGAAAAATTCAGCACTGCAAGAGTGCTTCTTACATATCACACTATTTCCAAAAGGCAAGATCATCTTGAGAGAGGACTTGATAGAGTATTTGATTGACGAGGGTATAGTCAATGAAATAGGGAGAAGGTATGCACGATTTGATAGGGGCCATACCATGCTTGATCAACTTGAAGATGCCAGCTTATTAGAAGGTTCCAGGGACGATGAAGATTACAGATATGTCAAGATGCATGATTTGATTTGGGATATGGCTTGGAAAATATTGAACGAAAGGGGGGGGGCTATGGTTCAAGCAGGTGCACAGCTAAACAGAATTACCCGGTGTAAGATGGTGGAGAGAGGAACTGTTAAGAGTTTCACTCATGGAAAATAGAATCGAGAATATTCCAACAGACTTTTCACCAATGTGCCCCTGTCTCTCAACATTATTGTTATGCAGAAACTACAAATTGAATTTGGTGGAGGATTCTTTTTTCCAGCATCTCATCGGACTCAAGGTTCTTGATCTTTCCGACACAGATATAGAGAAGTTGCCGGATTCTATTTCTCATCTGACGAGACTCACTGCATTGTTGCTGGGATGGTGTGCAAAGCTGAGTTATGTACCATCATTAGCAAAGCTTAAGGCATTGGAGAAGTTGGATCTCAGTTACACTGGACTTGAAGATTTGCCCGAGGGAATGGAAAGGCTGGAGGATCTCAGGTATCTTAATCTTGATGGAAGCGGGGTGCGTGTTTTACGGTCGGGTATTTTACCCCAACTCTCAAAATTACAGTTCCTCAAGCTTCATCAGAAATCTGAAGTTGTTCTCTCAGTTAGAGGAGATGAAGTTTCCAGATTATATGATTTGGAAACTTTGGAATGCAACTTCCGTGATCTAGATGATATCAGATATTTCCGTCGTGGGAGATTTTCACTAATTGCATGCAAGGTTACTGTAGGACGACCTTGTTTCTCTTCACTCGAAGATCTTAATTATACAAGATCGAAGTCTGGGTTAATTAAAGAGGCTTGGTTTTATGACCTCAAGCTTGACAATGCAAATCGTCAGATCCCGCCCTTCATTACAAAAGTAGTTTTTGTGAGTTGTCAAAACATGAGAAGCTTATGTCCATCATATGTATTTGGAGAGCTTCAGATTCTACACCTTGATGGTTTGATAATCTTAGAAACCCTTTTTGAAGTACCCCTTTTTGAAGAACCTTCAAAGCTAGATGCTGCTGGTGTCTTTTTCAATCTCAGAGAGATGGTGATACATAAATGTCATAGGATGAAGGTGCTGCTCCCTCCTTGGTTGTTGTCTGCACTCCCATTGGAAGTGATTGTAGTCGAAGATTGTTACAACATGCAGGAGATAATGGGAAGTTCCTATCCTTTTCGTAGATTTGATAAATTGAGGGTTTTGGTATTGAAGATATTACCAAATCTGAATAGCATTTATTCTCGAAGACTTTTATGCAATTCTCTCGAAGAAATTATTGTGGGTGATTGCCCGCAGCTAACGAGGATCCCGATCACTATTTTCCGTTCTCTTAAGAAAATTGAAGTAGATCCTGAAAGTTTGTTTAACACAGTTAAGCATGTTTCATGATTTCTAGTCATTTGCTATTATTCCGGGGATGAAATTAGGTATGACGTCATGCTATTTATGTACACGTGCTCATAGTAAAGGTATGACGTCATGCAATTTATGTAAGGAGTGCTCGGGAGGGTGATAGAAATTAACATTTCAGAATTTCAGCATCAACTTTAACATTTCATATTTATCGAGGGCTGATAATGTTTTTTCCAGTTGTAAAGCTTAGCTTTCTTTCTTCTCTTCTCTTCTCTTTTCTTTTCTATTATTCATTTAGAAGATTTTTCTAGTTCTAAATCCAAGTCCAGATCTTATAATTACCTTATAGATCTTTTCAATAAAAATTACAGATTGTTTTTGCTATCGATCGTTTTAGGTGCAAAATTCAAATTTTGCTACAATTACGGGACAAGAAAACTTTCAAGCACGCACATGATAACTTGGACTTAAAATCATTTCTTCACTGAGAGAGAGTGGCTTGTGCCTTAAACACTCTATGGAGCATCGACAATTGAAAATTATTGTCGTAAGTCATCGTCAAGACCATGTCAATGACAATACTAACTGTGTATATTTATGTATTTCAAAAATATTTTTTTAAAAAATTAAAATTTATTTTTTATTTGTGATATTTTTTTCTAATAAAATTTCAAGATGAATATCTTTCGGATAAAAAAAAGATAAAAAACTCTCTATGATCATGATCAAATTAACCATTTAAATTATAAATTCCGAGTTCAACGTAATATTAATAACAAAATTAATTTCATAATATAATTTAATTTCTTTAATATAAGAGTTTATATAAATTCATAATTAACTTCTTGAAATTCTCTTCATAGATTCAATAAAAAAAAACTTTAAAAAATTGTTGCTAGATGCATTTATGTTTACTTACAAGTTTGAAAACTCAAATGATAGAATACAAATAAAGACAATAAAACACTTTTTCAACAAACTATTGCTAAAAGATTGTTGGTGGGAGATCAAAGGACCAGGCATCACTTATTGTTTATTTCACTTTCATATGATTGATTTCATTTAATTATTTATTAAGACAAATTTACTGTTCTCTATACAATGAACTAATTTATTATTATTTTATGATGTCAAACTTGGATGTTTTCTTCTATTATTTAATATCTTGTAATTGACATGTTTTAATTTTAAGCAAATAAAAAAAATTAATTTTTTTTAAAATGCTTTTAAAATACAAAAATAAACAAGCCCTAAAAGTATTTGTTTCTATGATTTCATTTGTTTTTCAAGACTTTTAAAATATTTCTAAAATTAGTTTTATTTAACAAAGCATCTCAGTGATATTATTTAACTGAGAAGGATGTCTGGTCTTGGTTGTTGAATGGTGAGATGAGGTCTCATGCATTGGCATGTACAGGATGGGGGAGTGGAAAAGACAACTTTAGCTGCACATATCCATAATCAGCTTCAAGAGAAACCATACATTTTTTTTCATGTTTGTTGGATTTGTTGGGGATTTCAATCGGTGATATACTAGTAGTTGTCCATTAGAAGCTAAGTATACCAACACAATATTTAACATGGTTCAATAAGTTGCCTACATTCATAGGAGAAGAGTCAATATTATTAGAGATAGAAAAAGAGTTACAACAAACATTTTTTTTCATGTTTGTTAGATTACTATGTCACAAGAATCTAGCATTCATGCATTGCAGAATCTCATTGCCGAAGCTTTTGGTTTATGTCTTCCGAAAGGAAAAGATGTGACGAGTAGAGCTGGGGAGCTATGGACAGCAATGAGTGTGATACAAAACCATGTTATCATTCTTGATGATTTGTGGGATGATTTTCATCCTGAGAAAGTGGGAATATCTCGTAGAACAAATAGGTGTAAATTGATTCTCACAACTAGATCATTGGGCATATGTAATAGAATGGATTGCGAAAAGATAACCAAAGTGAAGCCTCTTTCTGAGGGTGAAGCTTGGAATTTGTTCATAGACAAATTAGGGCATGGAGTTGCACTTTCTCCTACAACGAAACAGATTGCAGAGTCTATTGTGAAGAAGTACTGTTCTGGTTTGAATCTCGGAATCATGACAATGGCTGGAAGGATGAAGGGAGTGGATGATGTATCTCAGTGGAGAAGTGCGGGAACTGGCAAGTTCAGAAATTGGAACATGTGACATGGAAACCGATGTGTTTCGGATATTGAAATTTAGCTATGTTTAATTAAAAAATAAAGCAGTGAAAGAGTGCTTATATTGTGCATTGTTTCCAAAAGACATGAAGACCTGATTGAGTATTTGATTGATGAGGGTATAGTTGAAGAAATGGAAAGCTTAATCAACTTGAAAATGCTAGCACAATCTGATTGAGCAGGCAAGCACAATTTGATAGGGGCCATGCCATGCTTAATCAACTTGAAAATGCTAGCTTATTACAAGGTTCCAAGGATGATGTAAAGTATAGATATGTCAAGATGCATGGTTTGATTAGGGATATGGCTGTGAAAATAATGAAAGAAAGTTCAAGGGCTATGGTTCAAGCACGTGCCCAATTAACAGAGTTACCTGATGTAAGATGGTGGAGAGAGGATCCATCAAGAGTTTCTCTCATGGAAAATAGAATCCGGGATAGGTCAACATTATTGTTATGCAGAAACTACGAATTGAAATTGGTTGAGTTTCTCCACAGTAGCCTTTTTTCCAGCAATTCAAAAGACTCGAGGTTCTTGATCTGTCGGAGGCAGACATAAAGCGCTTGCCAGATTCTATTTCTCATCTGGTAAGTCTAACTGTATTGTTGCTGGGATGGTGTGCAAAGCTGAGTTATGTACCATCATTAGCAAAGCTTACGGCATTGGAGAAGTTGGAAACATTGAAATGTAACTTCCATTATCTAATAGAGTTTGGAATTTTCCGATTTTAATATGTCTCATCTCACATCGTGGCAGCATTAAAAAAATTAAATTGAAAAGAACAAACTCTTTTCTAGTGTTTTTTGTGGTCGTTCGTTTCTCGGTTCTTGAGATGAAGGAACCAAGAAGATGATGATGATGCCGGCTTTCTGTGGGTTTTTGTTTTGACTGATTTTGGGTCGTTCTTCTTTATCTGCTGTTATTTTTTTCTGGGTTTCTTCCTTTGCTTCTGATGGTTCGGAGTGGTGCAGCTGGAGACGAATGCCCAGGCTGATCAATGCTCGTAGTGTCTCTGTTTTCGCTTGTTCACTTTGCTTGCATTCTGGGGACGAAGGAAAAGCTGGGAACAATGCCTTTTTTCTCTCTCCTCCTCTCTGTTTTAGTCTTCCTTTTTCTTTGTCTTTCTCTGGTGTGTCTCCTCTGTTCGTCCTCAGTTCATCCTCCTGGTTTTTCCTGGTTTTTTTTTCTTCCCCTCCCCCTCCTTTGTCGGTTCCTTTCTCCTCCTTTTTTTTTTTCCTTCACCTCTGGTATTATGGTCTGTGCTCTCTTTTTTTTCTCGTCTTCCCCCCTCTCTCGGTCTCTCTCTCTCATGCGTCCTCCCCTGTTTTTCTGTTCGTCCCCCCTTTGTGTGCTTTTCTTTCTTCTGGTATTTCCCTCCGTTCCCCCCCCCTCCGCGTGACATTTCTCTGACTTTTATATAAAGCCAGAGAATGCCATGCGGTCGCCTCCAAATAACGAGGGGACCGACCGTTGCTAATGCTGGATTAATGGCGATCGTGGGCAGCTGGCGTCCGTTTTTTTCCTTCCTGGTAAGATGAAGAAGATGAATAGTGCATCTTGAAACGGCACCGTTTTTGCGATGCAAATGGCCATCTTCTGTGTGGTCACTGAAGTCCAGCAGTTTGTAATCAAGCTCCTGGGTAAATTGTAACTTGACTCCTTAATTGCAGCGAATTCACAACATGGTCCTCTGATTTTAATGTCTTGCAATGGTAGCCCAATGCAGCCCTAAACTTTGGTATTTCTTCAATTAAGCTCCTGATTTCATTAATTAAACTAATTTCAAGTTCAATTAAATACCCAAACTTATCAATTATTTAATTAAGCCTTTGATTTGGTTAATTAAACTAATCCAAAGCTTTCAATTATGTTTCCTTAACTCAAATTTAAATTTATTCTTCATTGGTTTCATTTTTTATTTGTTTTTCATTATTATTATTTTCATTTTTTATAATCCTTTTTCAGTTTTTTTCATCATTATTTTAATTTTTTTAGAAAATATAGTAAAAATAAAAAATAAAAATAAAAGAGTTAAACATTTCACTAATTGCTTGGAAGGTTACTGTGGTGTCTTTTGCAAACTCAGAGAGATCGTGATACACAAATGTCATAGGATGAAGGTGCTACTCCCTCCTTGGTTGTTGTCTAAACTGCAATTGCAAGTGATCGGAGTCGAAGAATGTGATGGAATGGAGGAGATTGTGGGAACTGATGAAGAGGGGAGAACCCATCAGAGGATAGTAGACATTGAGGGTTTTGGTGATTGCCCGCAGCTAACGAGGATCCCGTTCACTATTTCCCATTCTCTTAAGAAAATTGAAGCAGATCCTGAAAGGTTGTTGAACACAGTTGAGCATTTTTGAAGAAGCAGAGCTCCCTGGTGAAATGCCATGACCGGTAAGCAAGCTTCATTGTCTCCTCTCTACTTTTCTGCATCAAATTCACCCATCTGTTTCAATATTCATTTCACAGCACCCGTTATGGTCATGGTTTTCAATCCTGTTTTGTTGTGATTGGTTCCTCGTGGCTTATGCAAGATATGGTAATGTGCAAATGGTGACGCTAGATCGATTATCATGGGGCTGAACATTGACAAGAAGGCATTGTTGGTGGAAGAAAATGAAATTAAGCCCCTCTGTTCAGAATCATCCCTATGATAGCAAATAAATCGCTATTTTCTATCTCCGAAGCTACTTGTAGTGGAAGGATTACTAGAGAGACTTGCCTTGTATTTGTGGTCTCCGAAGCTACTTGTAGTGGCTACCTATAAATAGAGACTCGTCTTTGCATGCATCAACTTGTTTATATAATCCCTATGATAGTCTCTTGTTAATTTGTAGCCAAAGTATTACTCTTGCTGGAGACAAATACGATAATTAATATATAGAACATGTTACAGTTATCATGGAGGATGTACCATCCTCGCTAACTGCTATGATTGCCATAGAGAGTGGAAATCTGATAGTTAAACACAATACAAAACATCTTTGTATGATGATTATATAGACCACACCGAAGAAACAAGCCGCAGCTTGAACTCTAAATTAGCTAAACACAAATCAGATAAAAGGAATTATTGCAAATTATCATAATGTTTGCAGACTAAATCATCACAACCAAGTCCGAAAGCACCATTATTCTATCATTTTCCCTGCATGTAAGCAGAGCATTCCACATCATATCACTTAGTATGCATTTTCAACCAAACTGGTTGATTCGGTAGAATCCCCTGACAACGATGATGACTCTCCTTCAATGTTTGGTGGCGTCACATCTAGATTGAAGACAGGCTTAGGTGGCAATTGCAAGTTTTCCAAATCTCCTTCAAGCATCTCCACAACATTCTTCATTGTAGGCCGCTCCATGGGTTTCATTTGTATACACCACAATCCAACCATAATCATCTTCTTGACGATCTTACGTTCTTCCTCCGTGGCATCATCTCCGATTTCTATGGCCTTTCCATCAGATACTTGGTCATGAACCCAATATGGCCAGTAGATTTGACTTGAATTTTCTGCCAATGCGTTTACATTCTTCCTTTTGCCTGCCATTTCCAATAGCAGCATTCCGAAGCTATAAACATCAGCTTTATAGGAGACACGTCCAATGTTTTTGTAGAACAGTTCAGGAGCCATGTATCCTATGGTGCCCCTTGCTGCAGTAAGAGATGTGATGCTGCCATTCGTTGGGTACAACCTAGCGAGCCCGAAGTCAGAGACTTTTGGAGTGAAATTTTCGTCGAGAAGAATGTTGTGAGGCTTGATATCAAAATGTAGTATTTGCATGTCACAGCCTAAATGAAGATAGTCGATACCACGAGCCACTCCAAGAGAAATCTGATGCAGTTTTTGCCAGCTTAAAGAGATTGATCCTTCTCGAGAAAACAAGTGTCTATCAAGAGATCCATTAGGCATGAAATCATATACAAGAGCTCGATTTGATCCTTCAGCGCAAAAACCAATTAGCTGCACCACGTTAGTATGGTGAATCCTTCCTATGGTAGCAACTTCATTTATGAAATCCTGTCCATTAGCTTTTGATTTTCCTAATAATTTTACTGCTGCAAAACGCCCACTGCGAAGCTTTCCTTTGTAAACTGTACCAAAGCCTCCTTCACCTAATTTCTCCTTGAAACCTTTAGTAATCTTCTTGATATCCGAGTAGGAATACCTTACTGGCATAAGGTTATTCTGACCCTGTAGGAATTGTTCAACTGTATCGTATACTGATAAATGTCTCCTTCGCCATTTGTAGATCAAAAATATAATCACACATGGAGTCCCACAAACAACTTTTAGCCCATGAAGTAGTGCTGTGTAGGAAGTTTCCATAAAACAATCAAGTTTTGTGATCTTATTTGTTGTCTCCACTATAAATTTGTTGCGAAACTAAAGAAATGATGGAATCTCTTACCAAAATAAACGGATATAGGGAAGAGGAAAGCTGCAGAAAAAGGTGAACAAAATTACAATTACTATTCAAGAAACAACAATCCTTATTTCACAAACATGTCGTTTGTGTTGGAATTAATTTTCAAGTCTACATTTAAAGTGTCTTTTAGTTTTAGTTTTCCTAGATGTCTCCTAAATATATACATGTAACCACTTAAATATATATTTATCTCTTAAATCTCTTGAATTATCCTAAACTAATATAAATATATATTAAAAATATTGTAAGTCTAAGTCCAAGTCTAGTAGGACTTCCTCTCTTAGCAGAGTTTACTATGAGATTTGTTTTTCACCATATCTCTCATATTCCTATTTTTACTCTTCTTCTTCAAATTTTTCCAACAGTTTAAAGAAACACGTAAGAATACACAAACATGGTGAGATGTAGAAATAGAATTCGCACCTGTCACATAGTCGAGTATAACTTGCCAATGGCTTTCATCAAAATTATCTGTTGAAGGTTTAAGTTAAGAAACGAGTTCTAATGGTATACGCAATAGTAAATGCAAAAGAAAATAGAAACGAGCGCGCACAATTTAATAATGTGACTTGAACTAATTAATGTGTATCCTTTAGGTCAAGTTAAGATGAACCAAACGTTTCACTGTGTCAATCCTCAAATTGCAAAAGACCAATGAATCTGTCCAACTACCTTAAACCACATTATAGTCAGAATATTTTACAATATTAACATGAATGAATCTCATGATCAGTCCACTATAGTAGAATTCACAGGAAATGGATGCACAGAATTTGTACATGAACATCGATCTGGGGACAGTGCAATATTGTGCTAATGCGCAAAAAAAAATGAAAATTGAAAAGTAAAGCCAGGGAAAATATATGAAACCACCTCAAATCACCAGGTTATATATGGTCTTATTGATAAAATCTGATGCAACTTAATCATCAAGTGTTACATACCGCTGTGAAGGCATTGACGACGGTCTGCACTGTCGATGTAGCAACCCCATGTGCACTTTTCACAGTAGATGTTGTACCATGAAAGCTCAAACCCATATGCCAGGTCACTGTGTATTTCTTCAAAGGACTTGTCTGTGTAGTTCTTCTTTGGAAGCAAAAATATTTTCTCTATGGTGCACAGTTCCATCAAATCCGAGACATTCATGCCCCCAAGAGTCACATAATTCGAATGAGTCACAAGAGAAGAGTTGGAATAATTTACTGATCCATAGTTAAGGGCGTAGGGAGCCGTGTCCACATAAAGAGGAGAATTCACCGTATTTTCACAGCTCATGAAAATCATAGGCTGTGATAGTGGAGGTAAGTACCGGTGCCCCCCATAGTCCATGAAACCTTCACTCACTTCCGGCGGCGGCACCTGCTTGTAGCTATACCATGTGTATGGATCGCCGTCACTGAAGTCATCAGGTGCCAAAGAATAACGAGGGATGGAGCAGCAATTATCTTGTACACCAGCATCTACCACTCGGACTGTGAAGTTACCGTAGTCGATTGCCTGCACGTAGTATTTACCTGAATACAAATATAATACTGTAGAAATATTGTTCTCGCAAATCAGAGTATAATTATAGTTTCCGCAGCTTTGAGGATCAGTGTTTAGTCTGAAAGGGAAGCTTATGTTTTGGATATTGCCGCATGAAGAAGGAGCACAATGAGCAGTGATGTTGCTAGAATGGCAAGTTTGGAAGACTAATATCTGTAAAAGAAAAGCTATGTAGCAAGCAAAAAGGACGTTCATTCCTCTAAACATGGGGAAGGCTAAGTGATACACAGTGTATACGCAATTTTTGCACAAACTGTTCTTCTTTTTTCCTTTTCTTTTTTCTCCAACAAAAACTATTGAATTTCGGAGTGGAAGCTACAGATAATGCAATGAAAAGGTGAAGGAGAACACCCCTAACTGGTCGTCCTTTGAAATGTCAGAGTCATCGGATAGGAATAGTAGCAAAGCAGACAGTGAGTTATTGATCCACCATTCAACACTACTTCACAGACGAAGATAATTTCCCACCTCCTTCGAAATGTCAGAATCATTAACTTTGAAAAGTAAAAAAAAAAAAAAAAAGTCATCAACTGTCAATACCACAAACAACGACATCCAGCGAGCCCGATATTTTTCTTGGAGCATCTCATCAAAAACCAAAACACCCAATCCAGTCCAAATTCTTTGAGATATTTTATTATCAGAAAATTAATAAATACAAATAAAAATACACTGATAAAAATATTTTATTGATAAATTATCAACAGATTTTACCAACGAAAATATTTTCTAGATATATACCGAGGGAAAACAATAATTAAAATAAAGCAAAAAAATACGATGACATGTCATTTATACCAACGGAATTACTGACATAATTTTTTTTTGGTAATTCTGTTGGTAAAATAGTTGGTAAATTGTTAACATTGTTCATCATGTCTATTACAAAGGGAATCACCAATGGAAAATTCCGTCGGTATTTTCCAGAGAGCTTTAGAACTGTTCACTTCTCAATTGCACTGTTAATGTTAGAAGTATTAAATTTCAAAGGTTAAGAGTAAAATAATTAATATATGACTAAGATATTGAGTAAATTAATTAATGTGGTTATTGTTGAAATAGGTACACCGCGAGGTGATGTAAATCGTTAGATGTAGGATTTTTCTGTTTATGAATTATCAATTTAGAATGTAATATTTATATGTCTTTATTTTCTTTGAAAACCTTTGTGTTGTAAAAATCAAATAGAAGATGTGTAGCATGTAATAGATGTATTATATATTTGTATAGATATTAGTATGGCTAAATCATTTTCAAAATGATAAGATAAAGTAGTAGAATACATTAGATGTTTTAAGACAATATTACTCTTAATCTTAATATTGTATTCATTTAGACTAAATGCTTATAAGTAACTAGTTAGCATTTATTACTCTTTAGTGATGAAATTATTTATCTTTCAATTTGTTTTAGTAATTCTTTTATGCTGACTTATTAATTGATATTATGAGACTTGAATATATTGATAAGTATAAGTATTGAGAGATTAATTGATGAATAAGATGTGATCCAGGATGATTAGATCTAGATGGAAGTTGTAATGACATATAATAGAAGTGTTATCAATAACTTGGTACCAACAAAAATAGAGGAAACTCCGTTGAAATTTTCAAAAAAACAATCCATAATCTTAGACATATTATTCAATACTTGACATTCGTAAAGAAATGTTTGAGATTTCATGACATTATAATTTGAGGATGTTACAGCAACCAGGTTGAATAAGTTCAAGTGGTTGACTGGTTGAGAAACGGTTGACCAATTTAGTCGGCAAAATACAATTTCTGTTCAGATTAAGATTTTCTTGTATTAATTTAATTCATTGATTGTCTAGGACTTTATGCCTATAAAAAGACTTGTAATTCAATATTATTAAGTAGTACAAAAAAGAAAGAATAACTAAGAGAGCTTAGTGAGAAACACTTAATATATAAAAGTATACCTTCATTTCAATCTTCTTCTTGAGTATTTGATTTTACATTACTATTTTAATATTATACCACACTCATCTTTCTTCCAACAAGTGGTATTAGATCTTATGTTTGATTATTTGACATGGTCAATCCAAACTTCCCACTTCAATGTCCTAGGTTGACAAAGGACAACTATGGAACTTGGTGGTCGCGATAAAGGAGTTGTAAAATATAGATGTTCTTTCAATACAAGGTTTCATGGGAAAATTATAAGCCCATGAGAAAAGAGTCAATGAGATTCAAGATAATGCAGGTGCATAAGCATTTTGTTCAAAGCAAAATGGTTCTGGATATTCCCAAGAGGGTAAAGGACATGAACAAACCAAAGAAAGTGGAACAAGACGTAAATTTAGAGGAGGAGGCTATGATAGCCTCAACAAGTCAACCGCATGAAATGAATTGGTCAACTAGTTACACTGACAGTGACAATACGAGACCTAGGTTTGACAAATCAAAAGTTAAATGCTATAATGGTAAAAAAAAAAAAAAAAAAAGGTAGGTCATTATGTTAGGGATTGCTATAGTCCAACCAAGAGGGTTGAGGAGAAGGCAAATCTAGTGATAAAGAAAAGAAGGAAGCCACCCTACTACTAGTGCATAATGAGAGAATGCAAGACAAAGAGAACATGTGGTATTTAGACAATGGAGCTAAAAACCACATGTGTGGAGACAAAAACAAGTTCATAGAGCCTGATGAATCAATTAGAGGTAATGTCACCTTTGCGAATCATTCAAATGTTGTCATCAAAGGAAAATGTATGATTTTGATTAAATTGAAAGATGGAAGTCATCAACTTATTGGTTGTTGTTACCCATTTTTAGGCCCAAAATAAACATGCAAAGAAAAAGAAAAGAAAATACAAAAAATTAAAAAAAAAATGTTGAAGAAAATAAAAAAAAAATATATTAGTGAGGAGAACATGGAGAATGCCCAGAAATTTCCAAAGACTGGTTGAGGAAGATCAAAATACACAAGATTAAAAAATTTGACAGTCTAATTTTGACTTAGCCCTATTAGCAAGGAAAATTCAATTTAATTGCAAGAAAAATTGATTTTTGAAGTCAATTTAGGCTTTATTTAGAAGAAATTAAAGTCTAGGGTCGAATTGCAATTTTAAAGAGTTAATTTGGTCAAATCAAGGGCTTAATTGCATAAATATTGAAGTTTGATGAGTAATTAAGGACTTGATTGAAGAAAATCCAAAACTCAAGACCAAACAAAAAAAACATTTGTGAATGTAAGGGTTTGAAATTGATTAAATCAAAGGCTAAATTGAAGAAATTGAAAGTTTGTTGATAAACTGAGGGCCAAAATGCATAATTTCATAACCTAGGACTAAAATGAAGCAGGAGATCAACTTTGGGGTTGACTATTGAGTTTGACATGGGTGAAATTGCATGCAATTAAAGGATGAGAGACAATTTTGGGTGCGATTAAAAGAAATTGAAAGAATAAAGACTAAATTTAAGTTTGTCAAATCCTAAATTAAAAATGATAATTTTAGGGTTTAATCTAGATGACGTGTCGTTTAGCCACTATTATTTTCTTCTTCGGTAGTTTTGGCTAATTGAGTAGGCACCTTCAGGCAAATAAATATGGTGTTTCCGACCACCTTTGGGACTGTAACCACCACCATTCAAATAAGAAACACCCTATCTACAAAGATTAGCTACTCTCATCAAATTTTTACATCTCATTTTCATCAACGAACTCAACAACATCTTGTCCCCCGATCAGTTAATACTACATTTTTAAATTCTAGGCTGATCAAGTTGGCACTTTTAAATGAATGAATATGAAGCTACAGACCTTTAAATTGAGTAAGAATGGATCCAAACAAAAGGTATGTTTCTCCTCAACCAAGATCAGCTAGTCTTCGATGTTGTTTACATTGGCATTGCACTGATGAAGCCTCGAAAATTGGTAACTCATTCATCAATGGCTGCGATACTCATTTCTCAAAACCATTAATCTTTTTCGTGTGTTCACACTTCAAGACTTCTCAGCAGGTTATTATCAAAGGTTGGTCATGTTTCTCTCAAGATCAAAAGGATAGAAACAAGCTCCTTGGTCTCCAAGTTTAGGAAAACCACCAAAATCTCCAAAAGTCAAGCTTGTTGTAAAATCACCATTGTAAAACTAGCATAGGTACAGAGCTCACAGGTGTAAAACATACCCAAAACTCTTCTATTTTGATAACAAAACCAAGCTTTGATGAATGAGGATCAATCTTTAATTAAATTCATAAAAATCTTAGCTTGAAACCCTATAAATACCACCTGAAAATCAGTCAAATAAGAAGGGATGAAATAAGAGAGGAAAATGGAGAAATAGAGAAAGAAGTGAGGAAAAGATTGATAAAGAAACTCTAAGTGTAAAGGTTTAAAAGCCTATCACAAGGATTTCCTCAACTTTGAGAAAAAATAACAAGCTTGAAAAATAAGAAACCAAAGCGTAACAACCACTATTATGAGTTTTGGGAAGGTATAATCATTCACTAACCTAGTAGATGATGTCCATAAGGAACACATGTAGCTTATTTTACACGTTTAAAGATGTTTTCGAACTTGCTTTAGTGTTATGATGTTCTTTAGTTTTGATTTAAATTAGTACATAAAATATTTGCTGTTATTATTTAAATCTTGTTTGAAGTTGTTGTTGATGTTATTGGATGCCAATATAATATGTTTGTGATTGATTTTGATAAAATAAAATGGTTTTAATTTGTATTATACTAAAAATAACAGTAGGTGTTTGATGTCTTTTTAGGGCTTGTTAATGCATGTTATAGGTTCTTGTTTAAGTTCTTTTGAGTGTCAAGATATCAATTTTGAATCCAAATTATATATATATATATATATATATATAGGTTGTTTTAAGTTGATAGTTTTGAAGATTGGAACCTCTTGCATGATTTGGATGTTTTGATGTTATTTGTTAGTTTTTTTTTATTATTCAAACATGTTAGGTTATGATAGTGTGACTTGTTAGAATGAAGAAAACATGTTTTAGAGGTAAACAAAACCAAAACTGGTTTTTTTTTTTTTTTTTTTTTTTTAGCTTACCAAAAAAAAAAACCAGTTTTGGAGGCTTAACTATTGTTGGGTTTATTTTTCTAGACAGTGGTTGGGTTTAAGGCAGTGTTCTTCTGGTTCTTGGGAAGAACATTATCTTAACCCCATGATTTGAAACATTTTTTGTTCAACTATTTTCACCAAACCATTCAGGTAATGTGACTAGTAAATAATATAGAGTTTATTTGCATCAATAACAAGTTTCTAGTGGTTTTAATCATAAGGTTCTGGTTTTGAATTGAAACTCATTTTGACAAAATCATATTGATTGTTTGATAATCAAAGTGAATGGATGCCAGATTATGGATCATTGTATGATTTCCAACATGTTTATATCTTTGTTTTGATTGTATCTAGTCCGAGTTAGGATCCATGTTGCTAGATTTGCCTTGGATATTCTTTGTGTTCTTAATTTTTCTGTGTTTGATCCATTTTTGGTCAAAGATTTTTGTGTTTTCTGTTTTTTTTTTTTTTTAAGTTTGATTCATTTTAAGTTTTAGTTTTGGTTTTGGTTTAGTTTTCGGGTCAACCTAGTATTTTTTTTGTTTGGTTTATGGTCAAACCAAAAATTTCAGGTCAACCCAGTCATGTTAAAATCGGGTCAAAATGTTAAGACCATGTTTGGCTGGAAATGTTTATGCTAAAGGTTTTTTTGGTTTAAGGTTGTGTTTGGCAAACACCCCTTAGACCTATTTTGACTGCTTTGGTTTTTTTTAAAAATAGGTTTTGGCCAAATAAAACCTAAAGAAAATATTAAAAAGATTAAAAAAAAAAAAACATTTTTTTTCCTTGCATATGGAAAAAATCCTTAAAATTATTTGAGTATTTTGTTAAAAAATCTAAAATGTTTTGGCTTGTTTTAAAAAATATATTGCATGTATTTTATAACAAGTTTGTAAAATTTCAAAGTATTTTGGCCTATATTTTAAAAATACAGAAAAGTTACACTTTTAATACAAGGATAAAAAAACCTAAATAGAGTTAATATCCAAAATATTAATAGTGATAATAATTTGTTATTACTCACTTTAATATGAGGATCAAAAATCTGTATGAGGTTAGTATCCAAAATATTATTGGAAATAATACAACTCATTCATTTATAATTTAAGGATGAAAAAACTGCAATGAATTTTATCTAAAATATTATTTGAAATGACGCAACAACAAAAAATTCAAAGTTTATCCTGAAAGAAACCTCAACGACAATTGAAAACATTTCATCATTCCAGACTAAGTTCTTGACCTCGAAAATTAGAGTTTGTTCATCGTATCAAACTCACCATAGTAAGCTAATAGAAACATCATCAGACCACAACAAACAAAAAGAAAAAAAAAATTAGCCTATCTCAGGTATAGCTTATTAAGGGTGTTAATACCTTCCCTTTATATAACCAATCATTTACCTAAAATTTCTGAAAGACCAGTTAGAATTCTTAGTAATCATATTACTAGGTGACGACTCCCTTATCAAACCAAAGACCATTCCAGGACGTCACCTAGGAAGTATTTTCATGATGCCGTGCCCCCACGAGGAAGGCACGATATTGGTGATGTCTATTATATACTAATGGTAAAAAGCAACATATGGAGCTTAGGATAATTGTTAGAGAAGGGTTATGAGATTAAGATGAAAGATCATGCTTTAACATTACTAGACGCTAAATGAGCTATGATTGCAAAGGTAGTCACGAAAAAGAATAGAATGTTCTTGCTAAAGATAGAGATAGATGCGCCTAAATGCATGTGTGAAGTATAAGACTTAGCTTTGGTATATAAGACTTAGACATGTAAACTTTGATAGCTTCAAGATGATGGTACAAAAAGAGATGTTGAAGGATCTACCATCCATTATACATCCAAATCAGTTGTGTGAAGGGTGTTAGTGGGCAAACAATTTCACAAGAGTTTTTTGAAATAGTCTACATCAAGAGCAAGTCAACCCCTACAAGAAATACATGTTGAAGTTTATGATCCTATCAAACCATGTTCGTTTGATAAAAATACATATTTTCTACTTTTTATTGATGATTATAGTAGAAAAACTTGGGTATACTTCTTAAAAAAAAATTAATATGTTTAGTTATTTTAAGAAGTTTAAGGCATTAGTTGAAAAAGAAAGTGGTTATTCTAAAAAATCATTTAGGATGGATAAGGGAATCTTTTTCTAATGATTTTAATAAGTTTTGTGAAGATCATGACATAAAAGATTCCTAACGATGTCTAGATCCCCACAATAAAATGGCGTGGTGGAGAGAAATAATAAAATCATCCTCAACATGGCAAGAAGCATACTCAAAACCAAGAAGATGCCTAAAGATTTTTAGGTTGAAGCTGTATATTGTGCTATCTACTTGTCAAATAGGTGTTCTACTAAAAGCTTAAATGACATGACTCCATAAAAAGCATGGAATGGAAGAAAACAAAGTACTACTCACTTGAAAGTGTTTGGAAGCATTGACTATATGCATGTAGATGATTAAGTAAGAACCGAGCTAGATGACAAGAGCAAAAAGATGATCTTTGTGGGTTATGACCAAAAGTCCAAAAGATAAAGTTTTACAACCCTAATAAAAGAAAGATGATGATTAGTAGAGATGTTAAGTTTAATAAAGATGAGGAAAGATATAAAGATCATCAAAAACCTATTATTACACCTTTGCAAACACCAATAAACTCAACTTCTCCTTCTCCTTCTCCTTTATTATCACCTTGCTACATGTGATCCTATACTATTTGAAGAAGCAATAAATGATGAAAAGTGGAGAATTGCTATGGATAAGGAGATTGCATCAATTGAGAAGAATGACATGTGGAAATTGGTTCCTTGACTAAGAGGAAAGAAACCAATAGGTCTCTAGTAGATCTATAAAGAAAAGAAGAATGTCAAAAAAGTAGAAAGGTACAAGGGAAGGTTAGTGGCAAAAGACTATAGTTAAAAGTATAAGATTAACTATGATAAAGTATTTGCTCTAGATGCTAGATTGAAGACTATTTGATTAATCATTGCCATCATTGCCTAACATAGATGGATAATTTATTAAATGAATGTCAAATCAACCTTTCTAAAGGGCTTTCTTAAGGAGGAGGTCTACATTGAGCAACCTATGGGATATGAAGTGAAGGGACATGAAGATAATTATTAAAGTTGAACAAAACCTTGTATGGATTGAAGCAAGCCCAAAGGGCTTGGTATAGTCGCATTGATGGCTATTTCTTAAAGAATAGATTTGTTAAATGCCCCTATAAACATGCTATCTATGTAAAGATCAAAGAGAATGGTGATACTTTTATTGTATGTTTGTATATGGATGACTTGATTTTTACAGGAAATAATCCAAAGATGTTTAGATACTTCAATCAAGTAATGATAAAGGAGTTTGAGATGACAAATATTGGTCTCATATCCTACTACCTAGGGATTGAAATCAAACAAGAAGAAGATGAAACCTTTGTGAATCAAGAAAAGTTTGTAATGGAGGTTCTCAAAAGGTTCAAGATGTAGGATTGTGCAATAGTAAATGCTCCGATTGAGTATGGAGTAAAGATGTGAAAGAATGATGAAGGAGAAAAGATAAACTCTAGAACCTTTAAGAGCTTAGTTGAGAGTTTGAGATATTTAACATGCACTCATTCAAATATTCTTTTCGGAGTAGGACTTGTGAGTAGATTTATAGAGACACCAACTATGACACACTTCAAAGCATTGAAGCAAATTCTTTGGTATATCAAAGGTACTGTTGATTTTGACTTGTTCTATGATTATTCTAATAGCTTTGAACTTATGGGGTATAATAATAGTGATTGGGCTAGAGGTATGGATGATAGAAAGAGCACTATGAATTTTGTTTTCTACATGGGAGACACCATATTCACATGGAGTTTAAAGAAGCAATCCATAGTCACTTTGTTAACATGTGAAGCTAAATATGTAGTTATTACATCATATGTTTATCATTCCATCTAGCTAAGAAGATTATTGAAAGAACTATGAATGCCACAAGAGAAGTCTACTGAAATTTATGTGGACAGCTCATTAGTTATTGCATTAACAAAGGATCTAGTATTTCATGATAGAAATAAGCATATTGACATAAGATTTCATTACCTACAAGATTGTATCACAAACAAGGAAGTTGAAGTCAAGTATATGAAGACGCAAGACCCAGTTGCGAATATCTTCACAAAGCCACTCAAATATGATGTTTTTATCAAGATGAGAGATATATTGGGAGCTATGAAGAAATCAAGTTTAAGAGGGGATGTTGAAAGTAAACTGATTTCTAAAAATCAGTCGAACCTATCGACTAGTTGGGAACATGTTGACTAGTTTAGACAGAGCAACCAAGTGAAATAAGTTGAAGGGGTCGACCAGTTGAGAAACGGTTAACCGGTTCAGTTGGCAGAATAAAATTCCTGATCATATTAGGATTTCCTTGTCTTAGTTTAATTATTTGATTGTCTATGACTTTATGTTTATAAAAAGCTTATAATTCAACATTATTAAGTAGTACAAAAAAAAGAGAATAGCTAATAGAGCTTAAAGAGAAACATTTAATAAAAGTATATCTTCCTCCCAATTTTCTTCTTGTTCTTGAGTTTTTTACTTTGCATTATTGTTTTGCTCTTATATCACACCCATCTTTTTTTCCAACAGACAATGCAATTATCCTAATAGCACATGAACATAGAGAAATAAAATGATTCGTTGATTTAAAAAAAAATTAGGTCAACCAGTGATTCGTTGATTTTAAAAAAAATGATGTAGTTTCACAATTAAAAAAAAAATAGATTAATTTGAGTTTATATTCAGGTCATCTCTTATATGAGGTCTTATAAGTATACAACTATCCCAATAGCACATGAACATGGAAAAATAAAATGATAGATTGAACATTGGTCCTCATTTGAAGTTTCGCAGAGGTAAGCTACAATCTCGTGTAACCCCTAGTCCAATGAAAATAATCTGGACTTTTTCTTTCTTGTTTCACAGTATCTTGAGCAAGTCAGCAGGACACAGCCTTTTCGTTTTCTTACCTACTGAATACTGATTGAGAGGTTGAAGAACTTGTCAAAGTTCCATTATTTTACATAGCAAGACTTTTCCTTTCGGACATAGACACATAACTGATTGAAACATTGGTCCATCACTCGAAGTTTCACATAGCAAGAATTTTGCCCCCTGCAACCTCGAGTTAATGATGAATAATCTCCTCGAGTCAATGATTAAAAATAAGAGAGAGATGTGGGTGCTGGCCAAGTTTCTTAGGCCTCCTGCATCCTTTGTCTAATTAATGAATAAGAACTTAGTAGTTGTTTGTTCTCTGTAAATTTGAATTAAAATTTTAGAGCTTTCAGCTTCTTTTGTGTTGATTTGGATTTTGGGTACATAAATAATGTAATTTTTCATAATCGCCGATTTGGAACATGTATATGCGTTTGGATTCCTCCTTTTTTACATTGACGATGACAAAATATTTTTCTTGCCTCTTGGCGTGCATGATTTGATTGTTTTTGGTATAACGAAGTTGCGTTTTTGCGTTCCTTTTCCTTTTATCTGGGCCAACTATCTATTTTTCTTCTTCTTTTTTTGTCTTGTTGCACTAGTCAAGTTGTCCTAACAAATTCAAATATATATTTTATTTTCTAAAATAAATTTATGCAGTGTGATATTTTTTTTCCTGGCCAATACATATATAGAATTTAGAGAAATTAATAGAAGCACACATAACTAAACCTAATTAGAGCATAGACTCAGCAAACAAATTTAGATTTCTGTTTCCTTTTCTCTTGTTAATGGTATGTAGCTTTTTATGAAGAAAAGAATTAATAACACAATTTAAATATAATGCATTCAAATATACACGTTGAGAATTTCGCATCCATAATGACTCCTAGTCCCTTCTGGCATAAGCATTAAGAGGGCGACCATTTAATTAAAATTCATTTCATAGAATCTAGTTTTTCTGCCAGTTCTAGAGTTCCAAATTCAACATGTTACCATATGCCTATTCATATTAGTTGTGAATGCTATGTCAACAGCCGGATTCTTGCTAGAGGTGAGCATAGTAACCCGCTTATCTGGAATATTTCTAAACATTGAGCTAAAATTGACCGAACAAAATGGTTTTCTAATTATTTTTTTTTGATAATTCCGGTTAGAAAATTTAAAAAAAGGTGATCTGCTAAAAAAAGGTCAACTCTAGTGTCGGGTCTTACAAATATACAATTGTCACAATAACATAAAATAAAATGAATTGGTCCTCATTCGAAGTTTCGCATAGGAGAGCTACAATCTCGTGTAACCTCCTCTAGTCTAATGACAAAAATATGGACCGTTTCGTTCACGGTATCTCGAGCAAGACAACAGGAAAGAGCCCTTTACTTTTCTTTCCTCCCTTCTCAACTGATAGCGAGTTGGCCAAGTAGACAAACTGGACTTAAATACTGCTTGAGAGGTTAAAGAACTTGTCAAAGCCCCATTATTTTCGTTTCCTTCTCATACACTCAAGTCATTGATGGAAACATTGGTCCGTCACTCGAAGTTTCACATAGCAAGACTTTTCCCCTATTTCAAAGACGAGTGGGAGTTAACGGGCGGAAAAGTATAAAATAAAAGTTGAACTGATATAACCCAATCAACTTGATGGGTTTAAAAATAACCTGAATAAATAATAAAAATATTATTTGATTAAAAAAATTTAAGGTAATATCTTTTTAAAAAAATATTGAGATAGTAAGATATTGGGTCGAGCTAGGTCAAACTAGGTTAACCTTTAAAATCATGAACCAGGTTATGAAACCATGATAATCCCAAATAAAACAAATCAAAATAAATTATGAAGCTTAATTACCAATAAACTTATTGTTGAATGTTAAAATTGAGAAAAAATCAATCTAAAAAAAACACACAATAAAATGACAATTCTAAACAAAATTACGAATTTGAACAAAATTACAAAAATATCATTGATAGTCTAAAAAGGTTTTTCTAAACTCTGATTACCCTAAAATTTTAACCTGAGATATAAAAATATGTAAGGAGACTCCTAGTAAAATTTTAGCCCGATACAATAGTTGGATTAAGAGATATAATTGATACTATAAAACTAAAAAATATTTAAAAAAAAAAACAAAAAGCTAAAAAGACAATTATTTGTCCGGAATGTAATGGCCAGAATGGAACAGGAACATTCTGACTAGAATTTGGGCTAAATTTTTTAAACAAGCCAAGATTCTGAGGGAGATGAAATCTGTTCCAGTATGTTTTGTTTCTGTAATTGGAACGAGATATACCGGTCATTCCAGATGGAATGGAATGGAATTGACAACCTTGGTTCACATAGCAAGACTTCTCCCCCCAACCACCCTTGTGTCAATGACAATGAATTATACGCTTCTTAGTTATTTCTTGTTGAGAATTTTGCATCCATCACAACTCCAAGTCCTTTCTGGCGTAGGATAAATTAGGAAATTAGCACACAAATTAAAATAAATGATGAAATGACACAAAAGCAAATTTTTTTCATGAAATAGCACACTTTCACCTTATCGCCCTTTAGAAACACAACATTTACTAAATGTTGATATTCCAAAGCACGACAAAATAGTTGTTACATTTCAGAATAGCGATATTTAGTAGATGTCACGCTTCTAAAGTAAATGTGGTGCTTCTGAAGCATGACAAGATAGTTTTCATGCTCAATCGATCGACTGGTTCATAATAGGTAGTGAAACTAGTTGACCGGTTCTGAAAGTAACAAGGAAAATCACAAAATTGCCAAAACCAAAGGTCCTCGATGAGATTTTTTTTATGTCCAAAGATGTGATGGTTAGTGTAGCCCAGTAAGGTTACCCTAGGTAAAATGGCCTCTAAAAAATCCTATAAAAATTTGAGCATGATCCAACGATCAAATCAAAATTTATGGTTCTTTTGAGTTGTTATCCTGGTCTGGCATGACTAGACCTCCTCTTGGGTCTAGACATGTCTCACTGGTTCATAAATACATCTGCTAGGCCATCCATGTAATTTGTTCAGAGTAGATTCTCATTTAATTATGGCAAACTCACAGCTAACTACCTAGAATCACTTGTTATCGTAAGCCCAACTACAATAACTTTTTGAGATTTTTTAGTCTACAAGTTGGACAAAGATGTATATTTTGACTCATAAAACATGTTTGAAAGAAAAAAATTAAAAAATTATGGTTTTTGTGTGAAACAATCGACCGGTTAATACAACTGGATCAAACCAGTCGACCAGTAGATTTGAGTTTCATATTGTCACGCTTCAAAACAACAGCATTTACTAAATGTTATTATTCTGAAGTAGGACAAATACTTGTCATGTGTTGGAATAGCGATATTTAATAAATGTCAAGCTTTTGAAGTGTGACAAGTTGAAAGTAAGTTATTTTGTTAAATCTTTCTCAAACGGTTATTCCCTCAAATTCTTAAGTTTATTGTGCTAATTTGACAACATAAAAAATCGTTTGGCATAAGCGTTAAGAGTGCAATCATGTAATTAAAATTCACTTGATAGAATCTAGTTTTCTGCTAATTCTAGATTTCCAAATTAAACATATTACCATATGTAATGTGAATACTATGTAAATAGAGAGATTATTATTATTAGGGATGAGAAAATTAATCATAGAAACTGACCCATAATTAACTGAACTAAACAGTTTTTGAATTTTTTAAATATTTTTGGTTAGAAAATTTAAAAAGGTTTAGTTGAGTTTCAATTTTTTTTTTTAAATCAATCCAAACCAAATTATATCAATATGAATCAAACTAAATCAAATGCAAAAAAACAACTTATTAAAAATTAAAGGTATGTTATAAACTAAAAACCATAGTTATTAAACCCGGTCTGGAAGACCCGGCCAAAGGACCGGGTCCTGGGTTTTATGGGTCAACCCATAAAACCCAGGTTATTTACTTATTTATGGGGTCAAGTGGTTAAAGAAAGAAATGGAAAAGGAAAGCAATTATAAAGAGGTGAAGTGGGACCGGCCAAAGGACCGGGTCCTGGGTTTTATGGGTCAACCCATAAAACCCAGGTTATTTACTTATTTATGGGGTCAAGTGGTTAAAGAAAGAAATGGAAAAGGAAAGCAATTATAAAGAGGTGAAGTGGGACCCAATGTGGCAGGGCATAGACATGAGAGAGGGTGACGTTATTGGTTGTTGGTTGTTTTGTGCAGAGATCTCTTAGAGGCCGTTTGGTACTGCGGTCCAAACGGCTTTTTACAAAATTTTAATTTTTTTTTTTTTTGCTAAAATTGAATGCGGTTTGTACTTTCTGGATCGTTTTGATGTGCTGATATAAAAAATGATTTTTAAAAAATGAAAAAACATTATTGGCATGCTTTTCGGCACGAAAAGCTATTTGAAAAGCAACCACTACCACACTCCCAAACACCCCCTTAATCTCATCACCATCTCCTCCTACCCTCTCTGGCTCCTTGACATGCTTTGCCCTGGGGTGAAGCACAGTCCTTGCTCCTTACGCACCCATGCTCTAAAGCTTAAAAACACCACACGAATCCTCTCTTTTACATCTTTTCCCTGCAAATTCCTCTGGTTTCTACATGCTTGAAAACATTAGCCAGAGAGAGAGAGAGATGTTAAAGACTTGATGGTGATAATAAAGCATGTGGTGCTGGTACTGTACCTATTGCCTCTCTCTCTTGAAACTGCGAGTTTGGTCCCGTTTAACCTTCAAATTTTTTCAAGTTACAGTCATCAATCGTCAGGCTAGAAGAAAGAAATGGAACCCAACACCAACCCTCAAGATCTCCAAACCCAGATCGACCTGCAATCGTCTCAAGCGAACCACCTACAAAACGTCGGGTCTCGTCCGGGTCGCCCGGGTCATAGGTCGACCCTCCGAGTCGACCGGGTTTTGTCGGGTTGTTACACCGGCCGGTCTTTTAACAAACTCGGACCGGTCTAGCTACCGAGTCCCTGGTTGAACCGCCGGGCCGGTCCGGGTTTAATAACTATGCTAAAAACTCATTAAATTAAGGTAGTGTTTAATATTGTGGTAGTGATTTTTTTCAAATTACTTTTCGCTTGGAAATACATCAAAATAATTTTTTTAAAAATTATTTTTGATATTAACACATTAAAACAATAAAAAAATACTAAAAAATTAAATTTTAAAAAAATATGGTTTGGTCGCGTATACAAACATCCTCTAAAACTTGTCAAAATTGCTCAACTAAAGGTCCATTAGCAAAATTTGGTTCATTTATATATTTTTTTATCCAAACTAAACCATTTTGAGCTAATTTTTTTTTTTTAAAATGCCCTGGTTATGTATTTTTTTATCCAAACCAAACCATTTTGAACTAATTTTTTTTTTAAAAAATGCCTTGGTTATATATTTTTTTTATCCAAACCAAACCGTTTGAAATAATGCTCACCCCTAATTATTATCGTGTATTTAGTGCAATGCTTGCTCACTCACATCTCAATAAAACGGAATAATTGGAGCATCACACTAGATCGATGGAGTAAATAAATTCTCATGCAAGGACGCGTGTACTACAGTACTCGCCCATCTAAGGACTACATGAGTTTTCTGAAAGGCCAAAACTATATCAGCACATGCAGATAAAATCTTAGGAGGAGTGTGGAGATGATGAATTATCCATCAGAAATGGTTACGTGCTTGTTCTTCTTTTTCATTGTCTTCCTTGCAGGCCATGGAGCAAGCTTGAACTGCACAGGATCATGTGGAAACCGTGGCCCTGACATCCGATTTCCTTTTCGGATCAAGGACAAACAACCAGACTGCGGCTATCCTGGGTATGATCTATCCTGCTCAGAGGACAACAGCACAGTGCTTAAGCTGCCAACTGGATTGAGTCTCCACATCGAAAGAATTGACTATATATATCAACTTATTTATGCAAGGTATCCTCAAGGTTGCTTTCTAAGGCAACGTTTAAACTTCAGTTTAGGGGCTTTACCCTTCCAAATTCAGAAGGATTTTCAGTATGATTGGACCTTGTTCAATTGTTCACTTTCTAGTGAGAAAAGGTCTCTTTCGTACCTGTATAAAATCCCATGTCTGAGTATTTTTAACCATGAAGTTTATGCCGTTGACTCAAGTATTCCCATCAGTGACTCTGATTTGTTATCTTGTACCAAGATGCACAACATTTATGGAATTCCATATAGGATGTTGCTTGCAGAAAATTATGTTCTTACTATGTCTTGGTCCAATCCACCTTGTGGATCTTCTGAAACTGAATGCTACAGCAATCTTCCGCACACTGAAGGTATGCTTTTCTATCTTTCTTCCTTTTTTCAAATTAATAATTGGCATTTGAATATGTAAATAACAAAACACTAGAAACTCTTTTCGTTTTTGTTGGTTTCATGATTTTACCAATTGCCTAAAAGGGAGAAGCTAATAAGTATTCAATCCCTTACAGATCTCCATCAGAATGTTGATGTGCGGCGAAAGCTACTGATTGCTGGTTAGTAGTCTGCTCAAATCTCCATCTCAATTTTACACTTGGTTCAATACATTACTTCCCAAAAAAACAGAAAAGAGTTTCCTGACTCAGAATGTTGATATGCAGGTGTGATTTTAGGGTTCTTCCTTTTTGCAATAGTGATTATTGCACTCTACCGCGCCTATAGCAACGATAAAACACAAAGAGAATATCAAGCCAGGGTTGAAATGTTTTTGGATGATTACAGATCACTGAATCCCACTAGGTACTCCTACGCTGATCTCAAGAGGATCACAAATCAATTCGGTGATGAATTGGGCCAAGGAGCTTATGGAACCGTGTTCAAAGGAAAGCTAACCAATGAAATTGCTGTAGCTGTGAAGCTCCTCAATAATTCCATAGGAAAAGGGGAGGAATTCATCAATGAAGTGGGAACAATGGCAAGGATCCACCATGTCAATGTTGTTCGCTTGATCGGTTTCTGTGCTGATGGATTCAGACGAGCTCTGGTTTATGAGTACTTGCCAAATGGTTCATTACAGAAGTTCATAACCTCAGCAGACTCAAGGAACCATTTCCTTGGCTGGGAAAGATTGAATCGTGTTGCTCTAGGCATAGCCAAGGGGATTGAATATCTTCACCAGGGGTGTGATCAAAGAATCCTCCATTTTGATATCAAACCACAGAATATCCTGCTTGACAACGAATTCAATCCCAAAATCGCCGATTTTGGGATGGCTAAGTTGTGTTCCAAGGATAAAAGTGCCATTTCCATGACGACTGCTAGGGGGACTGTTGGCTACATTGCCCCGGAAGTGTTCTCAAGGAACTTCGGGAATGTTTCCTATAAATCAGATGTTTACAGCTTTGGCATGTTAGTGTTGGAAATGGTTGGAGGAAGGAAGAACGTCGATGATACAGCAGAAAATGGCGACCAGATATACTTCCCGGAATGGATTTATAATCTCTTAGAAAAGGAAGAAGACCTGCGGTTTCATATCGATGGAGAAGAAGATGCTAAAATTGCAAAGAAACTAGCAATTGTGGGGCTATGGTGCATTCAGTGGAACCCAGCAGAGCGTCCTTCCATGAAAACTGCTGTCCAGATGCTTGAAGGGGAAGGAGAAAACTTAACAAAGCCTCCTGATCCTTTTAGCTCCTCTGCCCCTAAGAGAACCAGCGCAGGCCGCATGCCAGCGAGACGTCTTCACCAAGAGTTGGCAGCCATCTCAGAAATAGAGTGATCAGAAATTTACTCTTTTCAGTAATAACATTTTAGTGAGCAATAATGAAGGAAATTGTTGTGAGTTAGGTTCATGGATTATGTGTAAGGTTATTGGTTTAGTACTAGCTTCTTCTTCATCTTCTTCTTCTTTTCTGTCAATTTACCTTCTAAGTTCGTAATTACTAAAGCAGTGTCAATTCACAGATTGAGATGTATCAGATCAACAAATTAAGCTTGGCAGTCATTTTTTATAGATAATTTTCCAAATCCAACCCATTATTCATCATATTCAGGCAATCCAGCCTAACCTCCTTCAATTGCGAAGAAAATCAATGTAACTGAAAAGTTATTTTATTTGTTTATTTATTTATTTAATATATTTGAACTTGGCAGTACACATAAACTCGGCAGTCATTTTTTATAGATGAGTTTTTTTTATGTATCTTACATAAATGAAAAGGTGTTTTGTTAAAATTTGTTTTCTTTAATATAATTTTGAAACAAATTATAAATAAATAAGAAATTAATCTAAAATAATTTTTGATTTTTTTTAAAGAGTAAAAAATTATTAATAATAAGAATTCTTTAATCTTTTTAACCGTGAAAAGAAGTTGACTATCGAGCATTGTAAATAGAATTCCTAGAGATATCATGTGCGTCCATCCTCCTTCTGTCATCTCTTTTATTTACCACTTCTACCCTTTAATATGGACATCTTTCTACAAGCTTCTCGACAAGAAGAAATAACCCTACAAATATTCTTAATTGTTGACCTGAGGGCGCATGGGGGAAAAGTCTTTGCCATGAAAGAAACTAAGAGTGGGGACCAATGTTTCAATCAGCAACAAAACACTGAAATATAAAATAATTGACAACAAATTATTTTAATGAGTATGTGACATGTGATGGGATAAGATGATATGTTTACAGGTAATACTAGTTGCGATACCCTATAACGCTAAGGTATATTTGTTTTAGCATAAAAATATTGAAAAAAAATAAATACTTAAAAAATATATAATATATAGGGAATTGGCTCTAATGAGTTTAATTCACTCGATTAATTTAAATAATAACATGAATCGTATCTGTCTCTTTAAAAATTAAACACATTAAATGTCATTTAAAAATAATCACACAGAAATCAGGCCAAGTGTTGTTAGGTCTAGCAAGCGAAGGCCAACGTCTTATCCAATAAAGCAATGGTTAGCGCGTTCAGCCACTGTGGTGACTGGAAATTTACTGTCTTTTGTTTTTTTATCCAAAAACTAATTTTCAATTTATTTTTTACCCAAAATACCTAGAAAAGACCCTAGAGACTTTGTTAAGTTAATTCATGGCCACCAAAAACCCCTACAAACCACCCTAAAACACCTAGAAAAGACCCTATAGACCATTGTTAAGTTACTCTTTTCAGTAGTAACATATTAGTGAGCAATAATGAAGGAAAATGTTGTGACCTATGAGATACGTTCATGGATTATGTGTAAACTTATTGGTTTAGTACTAGCTTCTTCTTCTTCTTTTCTGTTAATTCACAGATTGAGATGTATCAAATCAACAAATTAAACTGTGTAAATAATTTTGCAAATCCAACCCTTTATTCATCATATTTAGGCAATCCAGTCTAACTTACTTCAATCGCGAAGAAAATCATTGTAGCACATAATTTGGAAGGAATTGCAGGGAGGATAGAAGGATTTTGATGGATAGGTTTGCATTCATCCTTCTTCTTTCATCTCTTCCCTTTGCCATTAATTTCTACGCTATAATACGTGCATCTTTCATGCTGTGATAGATTGGTACAAGGCACAGACTTCTCGACCAGAATAAATAACCAAGAACCCTACAATTCTTCATCATTGACATGAGGGTGGTGAACCAATGTTTCAATCAGTAACTTCATTGCTAATGCCGCAAAAGACTGAAATATAAAATATTTTAAAAGCGATGTGATTTAATATTTTTGTCGTTGAACCACAGGTTGCTTCGGAGTACTTTCTCTTACCTTGACAAACTTGATTGAAAGCAAATAAAATTTTAATAAAAAAAATTAAAATTTAAAAAAATAAGAACGTCTAAAATGAAAAAACATATAAAAAATTATAATTAAATATTTAAATTAAAAACAAATTAAATCTTTATATAAAAAATAAAAACAAAATAAAAAATCAAAAGAATAAAAATGAAAATTGAAATATCAAAAACAAAGAGGACAGTCAGCAATAATCCGACAACCATATGCCATCACGCGCCACACCATAAAGAAGGACATGGTGGCACCTCCAAAAACATGTCGGAAAGTCAGGTTTGACCACCAGGAGGTGCCACACACACCATCCAAATGACACAGATGCCAACAACTCATTAGCCCGTAATGAGCACATGCCAACAACTTTCTTTAAAAAAAAAATTAAAAATTCAATATAAAAATACCTAAATGTCCCCCATGACCTTGATAATTACAAAAAAGATGTGTGAAAGGAAAAAAAAAATCCTCGGATGCATGCCATATGTTTTTGTTTTTTCTAAGGTCAAACATGTATTTTTACTACATACAAAGAAGGGAAAAGCACAAAAAAAAAAAAACATTAGTTAACAACTCTATATTTTTTTATATTTGAGTACTTTATTTAGAAGTACATCTAAATTATGGTGATGCTGTTAGAATCTTAAAAAACATATTATAAACATCCTAGTTGCACAAGTGAAGAACAATAAAGCCTTAAGGTAAATGGCTCTAATGAGTTCAATTGACTCGATTAATTTAATAATATCATTAGAAAATAAAATATCGACAACAAATAAAACGGAACAACAAACAACGATTCAATGTAAAAGATGAGTTTGCCAATATTACGGAACTATATTTTCATAATATTCTTAAAATATCTCAATGATCTTATTTGTTAATAAAGTAAAAAAAAACTAATGAAAATAAGATAATTGCGTAGAAAGAGAAATAAAAAAAAAAGATAAAAAAATCAATTATTGTTGACTTTTTAAACCGTGACCCAGGTTATAAAATCGAAAGCACTATACAAGAAAAAAGTGTGAGGGTTAAAATCACAGAAAAAATCCAAAATCAAGAAAATACAATAAAAATAATGAGTGTTAAAATTGCAATAAAAAATAAATCAAACGGCAACAATAAATTTTAAATTTGAGAGTTGAATTGAAAAAAATAAAAACATTAACAAAATGACAAAAATCAAAAGAACAAAGACATAAAAAAAAATACACTATAGACTTGAATTGAAGGGTGAAACTAAAAACAATAAAACTTTTATAAAAGATTCAAGGGAAAAAATATTAAAAAAAAATTCATAAGAATAAGCATCAAATCTTAAACATCAAAACATAATATAAAAAAATAAATATACAAAATTATTCAACATGTTTTTTTACACTAAAAAAAACTCTTAGATGTTAATCGAAAAGCTTATACACGCATCTAATTAAATAAATCAATAACCATTTGTGTAAAGCAATGAAAAAAAGATTCATCAACAATAAACAAAAATGAGATTGAGAAAACCAAGCAAAAAATAAAGATCAGGATATCTAACATCGCAACACGGATAATTTATCTAATTATATTTAATGAACTTCTTTATCAAAATAAATTTGTAATAGAAAAACACATAATATTTATAATAGAAATTGACACACATAAAATTTATTGAATAATAATTATAAAAAACAATGCAAGGCTACACATATTAAAAATGTTATAAAAAAATAAAAATTAAATAAAAAACAAATTTAAAATGATAATTTATGTTGACGAGGGCTTTTAGACTGTGATTCCGATCATCATGATCAAGTCAACCGAGCTTTAGCTTTGATTAAAAATTAAACAAAGTAAACATACGAAGAAATGAGAGTCCTAAATGCAAAAAACAAAAAATAAATAAAACAATCATTCCATTTCGAGATTGGCTGTGGGCTAAGGCCTTAGACTATGACCCAAACGATTGCTTTGTGGTAGATTTTGCAGGCTGGCGGGAGCATGCATTCTCGTTGTTCACTTGGCTGTAACCTGTGGGGCTTGCATGGCTCACCCGAAGTTCATTGTCTTTGCAGAGATAACTCTGATAAAAAAAAACAGAAGAGAAGAGAAAGCGAAATCAATCTTAGAATGAAGATATAGTTACCAAGAAACAGTAACAGGTTGGATTGATGGCAGCAGAAAGAGTAGCTTGAAGGTAATCAAAATGGCCATAATAAGTAGGGCAGTGCAAGCAAGTTCTTCCATTAAGCGAATCAATCCTGAAAATCTCTAGTAAAAATCAATTAGATAACATCTAGCATCCTTTAAGCTTGAGCCTCCTGTCTTTTGAAGTGTTTAGGCAGTGTTTCTATCAACACTGACTGCAAGTAGTTCCCCTCGAGCTTCAATTCTCAGCTGTAAATATCTTCATACCTGCAATCTATCCATGAAGTTTCCTCCGCACTTCCATCTTCATTTGAAGTGTCTGAGCAATTAAAAAGCTTATATATTGAAGATGACAACTCTGAGTTAACAAAAAGCTTCTGAACTAAAATCCCGCCATGAAGCACATAGAGATTAAGTCAATAACCATTCATTAATTTGATTCCCCTGCTACCTTGAATGACTGCAGACAAAGCCCAAATGGGTTTTCCACCATGTTTATTGGGTCTCGATCCAATACCAACCTCTAAACATATGAAGTTTTAACAATGTCACAAACCACCCACTAACGCACGCCAAATTCATTCTCTATATGTAGTACAAGGCACCTCATTTCTCGTCCATGGTTACTTTTTTCCCACATGTCACCTAAAAGGAAACTCACCTCTCCCCAATGATATGATAAAACATCATAATTAATAATAACAAGTAATTTTTTAATATATTGATATTAAAAATAATTTTAAAAAAATATATAAAAAATATTTTTTTAATATATATTTTCTTTTCGTTGAGACGAACAAAAAGAGGTGAAATACCGTTGCTACAAAACAACCAATCTGCAGGAAAACAAGCATAGGAAAAGAAAGGGCGTGCAAGATAGCAAGCAACCAAATTCGATCCTGGGAAAAGCAAAAATAAAAAATTGCATCCAAGTTTGAAAAAACCAGCTATATTAAAATAAAAAAAGGGGCAACAACAGGAGCTACAGTAAGCAAAATCGAGGTGCTGAAAAAAAAAAAAAAAAAAAAAAGTCTATCGAGATGTTTGTCTCAGCTCTCTTAGGTCAGTTTAGTTGAAGCATCTTCTGTTTGGAACGTGTTGTTGTTGTCGTTTAACCAGCTGAATGCAAAGTAGGGTGCTTCTGTTTCCTCTGCAAGACATGTCAAGGCATGCATAAACTGTCACTAACTTGGTTGTTTTTAGCAAAAAGTAACGAATTTTTTTTATATATAAAAAAGGTACCTATATTTGCAGGCGTAGAAGCCAATGATGCAACGGAAAGAAGAGAAAATTAATAGTGTTCCACACAGAGGTAATAATTAATTTTTAAAATTTTTATTTTTTAAAATTTATTTTTGATATCAATAAATTAAAAAAATAAAATATATTAAAATAACTAAATTAATTATATGCTTTGTAAATAAATATTGTTGACGTATGATTGAAATAAAACCTAAAATGACAAAAGTGCATGGAATTCAAATATATAGTATTTTTTAAAATATGTTTTGTTTGAAATAAATTAAATTATTAGTTTTTTAGTTTTAATTTTTAATTTTTGATATTAATATATAAAAAAGTTGACTAAATTTAAAAAATATCTTTTTATTTATTAACTATATCAAATTTAATCCTTAATATTTAAGCTTTTATATATTTTATTTTGATTTTTTTAATTTTATCATTTAAAATTTGATTTTTATATTAAATTTAGTCTTTATTCTCTTTTAATTGTTATCTTTTAATTCAAATTTTTAATCGATTAGATTTGATTTTTATTAATTTAATTTATATTTATCTTATTTAAAATAATTAATGAAATTATTTTTTTAATTTTTTTTTAATTTTTTATTTATCAGATTTATTTTCTATTTTTTAATTAGTAATTTTTATTTTTTTTAATAAACTTAAAAAATAATTAAAATATAAATAAATAAACTATTTTTTACTATTTTTATGATATAACCTAGTATTGAAATATATTTTATAAATAATTTTTCTTGAATATATATATATATATATATATAAATAAATAATTTATTTTCTAGAAAATAACTTCTTTTTTTTTAACCAGCAAACAAACAGGTACTCTCCATCTCAGTTGCCTATCATCCTCTGTATCTTTTTTCTACCAGCTACAGAAAACACAAACCTCTCCATTTGTGAAGATACCGCTCTCTAGGTCAGCTCTACTTCTCTCTCGGTCAACTCTGCTCCCTTTTCTTCTCTCGGCCTACTGCTTTCTCTTCTGCTGTTTTGTGGTGGATCGTGCTCTTTCTCATCGTTTGCAAAGGTGGCGTGCTGTCCACCACACGAGGAGACTATCATCAGCCACCGCCTACCCCCACGCCTTCACTAGAGCACCCCTCGCCGGATCCGCTTCCTGGAAGAACAACATGTCCATATGACATCCATGAACGACAGAAATCCATTTTACTTTTTTTCACTGTCATCTGCTTCTCTGACTGTCTGAATCTATCCTTATCCACAACCACACAAGCCGAAGCTCTATCACGCGTCTCCAACACACTTACTCTTCCCCGTCCATCTTCTTTCTTCTGATTTAATCAAATAATTGGATAACATCTTGCTGCATCTGCTGTTCAGGTAATTAAGTTTGATTAATTTTAGCTCTAATTTCATACCATTTCTTTTCCAACTCATGTACTTTGATTCTTCTAAGCAAAAAGAAACATACTGGTTATTAAATTACTGATATGACCAGTTGTAGAATTATTGGGAAAGTAAAAGAACACTTTGATCTTTGGAGTGGTTTAACTTGACTTTGGTTTAGACAGTGAAACACCTGTAATCAATTTTTCTTTTTATCTTAAACTTAGCTTCTTCTTTTTTTCAATTAGTTTAAGTTCCATTTTAATTCAATATTCTGAAAGTTCTTTGTTATGTCTGTATGTAGGGACACAGAAGAAAAAATGGCTGGAGGAAGCGATCCATTTCGTTATTTTGAGAAAGTGGATGGTGGTTTATTGAAGTGCATTTTTTGTGAGAGGACATTGGCTGGAAGCACTTCCACTACAAGGATGAAATATCATCTGGCAAGAGTTGGAGGTGGTGGTGTTAAAATTTGTGAAAAAGTAACTCCAGATGTTCAACGAGCAGCGTTTGATATGCTTCCTGACAGAATGCGTGGGAGCATGCCAAGTTCAAGCAATAATATAATAGTTACTGCAGATTCGGATCCTGCGCAAGATTTAGAAATGCAAGAACAAGGACAATCTCTTTTGGATGATTTTTCATGGATGGATAGCTTGACTTGGGAAGAGATTGTGCTTCCTGAGGAGACCATGGTTCCTAGCATGCATATGCCCGATGCACCTGAGACTGGATTGGGAATAGAGCCAGCAGTTCAAGCATTTGAAACGGATATGAATAACATCACATCTTCATTGACGAGGGAAGTTGAGTTAACCAGTGGTATAGAGAGTCGGGAATTGATGCAGGCTGTTACTGAGAGAGGAAGCTGTTCTAAAATGCCTGTAGATAAGACTGTGCCAAGTTCAAGCAATAACGAGGGAATTAATGCAGCTTCAACTGCTTTGCGGGGCTTAGAAATGGAACAAGAAGAACAACCTCTTTCGGATGAACGAGGACGGAAGGGTTTTCTGATTGGGGGGGAGACTGAGCTTGTCAAGGAACCTCGAGCTCCTGTCGTTCTTATGCCAGATGAACCCGAGACTAGACAAAGAACAGAGCAAGCACATCAGTCATTTGAAATGAACTTGAATAACATCTCATCCTCATCAATGAGGGATTTTGAGTTAAGAACTGGTAGACTGACCATGAGTCCGGAATTGATGCAATCTGTTGTTGAGAGACGGCCCTCTTCTAAAAGGCCTGTACATAAGAAACGTAGGACTGGAAGATATGTATTGCCGACAACAAAGCTAGTGGGCCAAGCTATGGAAAGAAACATGAATGATGTCTGGTCCTGGTTGTTGAATGATGAGGTCTCATGCATTGGCATTTATGGGATGGGGGGGGGTGGGAAAGACAGCTTTGGCTACACATATCTATAATCAGCTTCACGAGAAACTAGGCATGTTTCATCCTGTTCGTTGGATTACTTTGTCACAAGATTTTAGCATTCATGCATTGCAGGGTCGCATTGCTGAGGTTTTGGATTTAAAACCTTTGGATGAAAATGATGCGATGGTGAGAACTGGGGAGCTGTTGACAGAGTTGAATGTGAAAAAAAAAGGTTTTTTAATTCTTGATAATTTGTGGGGTCATTTTCTTCCTGATGAAGTGGGAATACCTCTTAGAACAGACGGGTGGAAGTTGATTCTCACAACGAGATCACTGGAGATATGTCGAAAAATGGATTGCCAAAGGATAATCAAAGTGGAGCCTCTTTTTGAGGGTGAGGCTTGGGATCTGTTCATAGACAGATTAGGGCGTGGTGGTACACTTTATCCTGAGATCGCAGAGTCTATTGTGAAGGAGTTGCTGGTTTGCCCCTTGGAATCATGACAATGGCTCGAAGCATGAAGGGAGTGGATGGTAAATATCGTTGGAGAGATGCATTGCTAAAACTGAGAAGATTAGAAGTTGGACCAGGTGAGATGGAAGCCAATGTATTTCGAGTATTGAAATTTAGCTATGCTCAGTTGAACGATTCAGCACTTCAAGAGTGCTTCTTACATATCACACTATTTCCAAAAGGCAAGATCATCTGGAGAGAGGACTTGATAGAGTATTTGATTGACGAGGGTATAGTCAAAGAAATGGGGAGTAGGGATGCACGATTTGATAGGGGCCATACCATGCTTGATCAACTTGAAGATGCCAGCTTATTAGAAGGTTCCAGGGACGATGAAGATTACAGATATGTCAAGATGCATGATTTGATTTGGGATATGGCTTGGAAAATATTGAACGAAAGTGGGGGGGCTATGGTTCAAGCAGGTGCACAGCTAACAGAATTACCCGGTGTAAAATTGTGGAGAGAGGATCTGTTAAGAGCTTCACTCATGGAAAATAGAATCGAGAATATTCCAACAGGCTTTTCACCAATGTGCCCCCGTCTCTCAACATTATTGTTATGCAGAAACTACAAATTGAATTTGGTGGAGGATTCTTTTTTCCAGCATCTCACCGGACTCAAGGTTCTTGATCTTTCCGACACAGATATAGAGAAGTTGCCGGATTCTATTTCTCATCTGACGAGACTCACTGCATTGTTGCTGGGATGGTGTGCAAAGCTGAGTTATGTACCATCATTAGCAAAGCTTAAGGCATTGGAGAAGTTGGATCTCAGTTACACTGGACTTGAAGATTTGCCCGAGGGAATGGAAAGGCTGAAGGATCTCAGGTATATTAATCTTGATGGAAGCGGGGTGCGTGTTTTACGGTCGGGTATTTTACCCCAACTCTTAAAATTACAGTTCCTCAAGCTTCATCAGAAATCTGAAGTTGTTCTCGCAGTTAGAGGAGATGAAGTTTCCAGATTATATGATTTGGAAACTTTGGAATGCAACTTCTGTGATCTAGATGATTTCGGATATTTCCGTCGTGGACGGAGATTTTCACTAATTGCATGCAAGGTTACTGTAGGACGACCTTGTTTCTCTTCACTGGAAGATCTTAATTATACAAGATCGAAGTCTGGGTTAATTAAAGAGGCTTGGTTTTATGACCTCAAGCTTGACAATGCAAATCGTCTGATCCCGCCCTTCATTACAAAAGTAGTTTTTGTGAGTTGTCAAAACATGAGAAGCTTATGTCCATCATATGTATTTGGAGAGCTTCAGATTCTACACCTTGATGGTTTGATAATCTTAGAAACCCTTTTTGAAGTACCCCTTTTTGAAGAACCTTCAAAGCTAGATGCTGCTGGTGTCTTTTTCAATCTCAGAGAGATCGTGATACATAAATGTCATAGGATGAAGGTGCTGCTCCCTCCTTGGTTGTTGTCTGCACTCCCATTGGAAGTGATTGTAGTCGAAGATTGTTACAACATGCAGGAGATAATGGGAAGTGGTGAAGTTTTGGTACCTTCCTATCCTTTTCGTAGATTTGATAAATTGAGGGTTTTGGTATTGAAGATATTACCAAATTTGAATAGCATTTATTCTCGAAGACTTTTATGCAATTCTCTCGAAGAAATTACTGTGGGTGATTGCCCGCAGCTAACGACGATCCCGATCACTATTTTCCGTTCTCTTAAGAAAATTGAAGTAGATCCTGAAAGTTTGTTTAACACAGTTAAGCATGTTTCATGATTTCTAGTCATTAATTTGCTATTATTCCGGGGATGAAATTAGGTATGACGTCATGCTATTTATGTACACGTGCTCATAGTAAAGGTATGACGTCATGCAATTTATGTAAGGAGTGCTCTGGAGGGTGATAGAAATTAACATTTCAGAATTTCAGCATCAACTTAACTTAAACATTTCATATTTATCCTAGGCAGACGACAGTCTACAACGCCAGTGCTGATAATGTTTTTTCCAGTTGTAAAGCTTACCTTTCTTCTCTTCTCTTCTCTTTTCTTTTCTTTTCTTTTCTATTATTCATTTAGAAGATTTTTCTAGTTCTAAATCCAAGTCCAGATCTTATAATTACCTTACAGATCTTTGCAAGAAAAATTACAGATTGTTTTTGCTATCGATCGTTTTAGGTGCAAAATGCTGGAATTACGGGACAAGAAAACTTTCAAGCACGCACATGATAACTTGGACTTAAAATCATTTCTTCACTGGGAGAGAGTGGTTTGTGCCTTAAACACTCTATGGAGCATCGACAATTCAAAATTATTTTCGTAAGTCATCGTCAAGACCATGTCAATGACAATACTAACTGTCTGTATATTTATGTATTTCAAAAATATTTTTAAAAAAATTTAAAATTTATTTTTTATTTGTGATATTTTTTTCTAATAAAATTTCAAGATGAATATCTTTCATATCAAAAAAGGTATAAAAACTCCCCAAGACCATAGTTAAATTAACCATTTAGATCATAAATTTTGAGTTCAATGCAGTATTAATAATAAAATTAATTTCATAATATAATTTGATTATCTTAATGGAAGAATTTATATAAATTTATAATTAACTTCTTGAAATTCTCTTCATAGATTCAATAAAAAAAACTTAGAGAAATTGTTGCTAGATGCATTTATGTTTACCTACAGGTCTGAAAACGCAAATGATAGAATACAAATGAAGACAATAAAACTAAGAACAAAACTGTAAGATCAGAGGTACACGTTTTCAACAAAATATTGCTAAAAGAATGTTGGTGGGAGATCAAAGGATTAGGCATCACTTATTGTTTTATTTCACTTTCATATGATTGATTTCATTTAATTTTTTATTAAGACAAATTTACTGTTCTCTATACAATGAACTAATTTATTATTATTTTATGATGTTAAACTTGGATGTTTTCTTTGATTATTTAATATCTTGTAATTGAGGTGTTTTAATTTTAAACAAATAAAAAAATTAATTTTTTTAAAAAATATTTTTAAAACACAAAAATAAACAAGCCCTAAGAATATTTGTTTTCGTTATTTCATTTGTTTTTCAAGACTTTTAAAGTATTTCTAAAATTAGTTTATTTCTAATAACTAAAAACAAGGGTTTCTTGCATCCCCTGTTTTTTTTATTGTCCATTTCCACAAAGTTTCTACGCTGCCATGACATTGTCCACCAAAAAATTACAAATATTTCACTTTCAAGTTCCATTTGGACCACTAAACATCACACGAATTCCTTCCTCCCCAAGCCAAAAGACCCTTATAAAATGACCTAAACAGAGCCTCTCAGTTCATCATCAACCCTAGTTCATTTCCACTGGTCTCTCAACAAAGACGCCTGGAACATGTTTTCAGGCCATGGCAACTCATGGGTACTGTCTAGCTGAAGCATATGTGCTGCGAAGATTACGCAACGATAAATTGAAGAGAATGGATGAGGAAAAGGCTAAGATGGATGATGATGATGATGATGACGAGCTGTGCTGAAGGATGGCGAAGGAAAAGAAGCACAGAGGTTGGATTCTAAGGTGTGATTGGAATCAAATTAACGCTAGCTGATGCATGTATAATTAATTACTTCTAATACTAGATTCTGAGTTAACTCCAGAATTTTTAATTTTTTTTTCACGTTTTTGTAATGCAATTCCAGATTGATAGAATGAATTGCTTGTGTGTTGTCTTGATTTTATTTGAAGTTTTTTGATAAAATACCTGATATGTTTAGAAGTGTGGTATCAGTTATTTTTAAAATATTTTTTATTTGAAAATATATTAAAATAATATTTTTAAAAAATATATAATTTTAATATCAGTACATCAAAACAATTTAAAAACACTAAATAAAAATTAAAAAAAAATCATTTGTTTTCAAAAATATTTTTAAAGTATAAAAACAAATTAACTTACATATGCCATGATTATAATCGAGAATTGAATAAGTTTAAGCCAAAGTTTACTCATGTTAATTTATAATAACATTATTTTACTATTTAAAAAAATTTAAAAAGAAAATAAAATGTCAATAATTTAAAAAAAAAATTTGAAAAATCAAATTGAATTTTAACCAAAATCATTACATCAGAGTTAATTTACCAAACTTCTTGTCTGACTTAGATTAATTTTTACCCAGTTTTTTTAACCTAGTTTAAGCCAAGTTTTAGATGAGAAGGACTGAATTCCAAGCTGATGTATCCAGCCAAGTTTAATAACATCTATTTGAACCATAAATCAAATTTTAAAAAGTAAATTTTTTATAAATTTCTACCGATCGTTTCTTGCCAAATTCTTTGAGACAGAAGGCCGCATGAATAAATTTTAGGAAATTTATCATAGGCTGTCAGATGGCCCAAGAAAAGTTCAATAATCATTCAAGTAAATATGGCTGTCACTAAAACAGTAGTTTGTCACTGCAACTGGTTAGGATTCATACTTTCAGATCTCCAAAAAAATAATTAAAAACCATGGCAGTTCAAATTTTAGCAGCTTATGACTGGACATGAAGTTATATTTGTGATCAATCATGAATACTAAGGAAATAGTCTGCACATCTAGCAGAATTTTCTAGCCTCCCAAAATAACTAGTAATAAACTTTAACCTGTGGGTTAAATTAATTTTTTTCTTGAGTATAAAAAAAAATATTCAAATGTTGTTAATATTTTTTTCCTGAAAAAAATAAAATTGTGTGAGGGTTTTCCCGATACATCATGATTGACTATATTCATCAAAAAACAACTCAGATAACTCGTAAAAACAATATTTGACTAAACAAAATTTTAAAATAATATCTTTTACTAATATTAAATTAAAAATATATTGAATTGACTTTGGATAACTCGGGTTAACATATCAAATTCATGACCCGGGTTATAATGAAACTATGATAACCCTATAAAAAACAAATCAAAATAAATTATGAAACCTAATTCTCAATCAACCCAATATTAAAGGATGAAATTGAAAAACAAATCAATAAAAAATAACAAAAAAATAACATGAGTTAACAAATCAAATTTGCAACCCGAATCATAAGACCAAAATAACATAAAAAACAACCTCAGTCAATCCATCAAACTCATAACTCGGGTCAATGGACCAAAATAACCATATAGAAAAAAATTAAAAAAAAAAATTGGATTTAAATTGGGTTAACTTGTCAAATCTATGACTTTAGTCTTGAGACTAAGATAACCTCATAGAGAGAAAATCAAAACAACTTATAAGGCTTGATTCTCAATCACCCACATTAAACTAATATTAAATGATGAAATTTTTAAAAATTTTAATTAAAAAAATTACATAAAAAATAAGTCAGGTCAACTCGAGTTAACCGTTAAGCATTATTCTTGGGTCATAAGACCAAGATAACCTAATAAAAAATAAACTGAAATAAATCATGAAGCCCAATTATCAATCAAACATAATATTAATTGATGAAATTGAAAAAAAATCAATTAAAAAAGAGAGAGAAAATGAGTCAATTGGATTAACCCGTCAAATTTACGACCTGAGTCATAAGACAGGAACAACCCAATAAAAAGTAAGTTTAATGTTGAAGGACATGTGATCCAGGTCATGAGACCGATATAACATCTTGGAAAGAAAATAAAAATAAAAAAATAACTTGTTTTAACTAGAGTTAAAATATCAAAACTCGTTATCTTGATCGTGAGACCAAGATATTCTCATAAGAAATCAAATCAAAACAGATTATGAAACTCAATTTTCAATTAACCCAATATTGAATGATAAAATTAAAAAAAATCAATTAAATAAAAGACACAAAAAACAACCCGAGTAAATTCAAATTAACTTGTTAAACACTATTATCGAGTCATGAGATCACGATAACCTAATAAAAAGTAAACAAATCAAATCATGAAATTTAATTCTCAATCAAATCAATATAAAATTATGAAATTGAAAAAAAAATAGGAAAAAGAAAAAAATATGAGCCAACCGAGTTAACCCGCCAAACCAGGTTAACCCATCAAACCTGAAATCCATGTCATGAGAGTGTGATAACTAAATAGAAAAAAAAATCTAATATTAAAAAATAAATTAAACAAGAAAAATTGATAGAAAAAAACAATCAAAGAAAAAAAAAACAAAGCAAAGCATTATCCCAATAAATAGTGTTTTGTAAGGAGAGATACAGTAAAACCTCATCCTCTTTTAGTTTACAGTTAATTCTCGGGTCATAAGATCAAGATAATCTAATGAAAAATAAATAAAACAAATCATGAAATTTAATTCTCAATGAAATTAATATTAAAAAATAAATTGAAAAAAAAATTAAAAAAAAAACAATCTAAGTCAACTAATTTCACCCGTCAAACCTAGAATTCATGTTATAAAAGTGTGATAATTAAATAAAAACTAATAATAATATTAAATGATAAAATTAAAAAAAAATATTGATTAAAAAAAATCAAAGAAGAAAAAAAATATTAAAAGATGAAAAAAAATAATTGAAAAAAATAAAAAATAAAAAAACAAAATAATATTCTAATAAATAATGATGTGTGAGGAGGGATACACTGAAACCATCTCCTTTTTTGGTTTATAGTTAATGTGCTTGGCTTCATCATAGGATTCGAAAACTTTCAGTTGTGATTTAAATTACACAAACAATTTAGTAATGGAGAGAAGATGGAATCAAGGACTGTGAAACCGGAGAAGAGCTTCTGGCAAGCAGCCTGCTATTCATAACAATGGCAGCCATTGCTTGAGAGCAAAGAAAGCCAATCTCGACTGCGTCAGGATTAACAATGCAATCTCAAGTAATACCTATACGAAATTGCCAAATGGAGTTAAACATAGAGATAAAGGGAGAGTGAAGCAGGGAGAGGAAACAATTGTAAAATGTTTACCAGGCAGCATTGTAAAGAACCCTTAGAAAATTGACTTCAAATAAAGATCAACATCCATGACAATACAAATCACCCCTCCTGCTTTCTATTTATATACAGAAGATTTCTCTAAATTCCAGTACTAATAACTTTTGAGCAGTATCAGCTTGTATACAACAAAATAAAAGATGCGAGTCCTACTTTATTGCATCTTTACTTTCCTCAACCTGTTCATCAAAGACTCTATAGATGTTTGTATTCTGGTGCCATCAGTCTGCCCAACTACTTGAGATGCCTGGTGCAAGCTTTGAATCCCACGACCCAAACTGGCGATTGACGGGGCTGCTGGAAGAGACTCAACAGCACATTCAATCCCATCTCCATACATGAGCAATGCTGAGCAAGTTGCAACACTGCAACCAAATGCTGCCCAAGGTAGGACACCAATAGGTTGCACCTGGCGTTTTCTCATTATTTCATAGAAAGCTGTTCTCATAGTTGAAAAACTGGTCTTCTCAGCAGAGGCTATAACACTGTGGACCACTGTCCGGATTTTCTCAGCAGAAACAGCTGCTTTCAACGCAGATGTTGCATTGGCTCCAGAATTGGCCAGTCCAGGGGCCAGCAGTTTTGTTGGACCAAGAGTCTTGCCCATAGATATTGCCATTATCTTTTGAGTTTGGATCAGGAAAAGCTTAAGGGCAGTAGGAAATTTAAATGTAACAACCTTCATGAATGTCGATGCATGAACAACTTTGGAAAGAGACGAAGCTCCAAAAATTGCTGTTGCCCCAGCTCCAACTGCCACCATAGGTTTGTTTGAAAGTAGCCGTCTCTTTTCATCATGATTAGGAACTTCTCCATCACTTTCACAATCAGTGACAAGCTTCCCAACCAAATCCTTCACTTCTGGAGGAACAGGAGTGTTCCAATGTTTCCTAATACCTGCTAAGCCACTAGCATCCACCACGGCTACTATAGCCTTGAACTTCCTAGTCTGGCTTTGAAGGGCCTGTGCAGTGAGTGCATATGACTTGTCCTGAACCTGAAGCTCTGAAAACTCAACTTTAGTCTTGTTGGGCTTCCCCGCTTCTTTAATGGGCAATCGACCGGCACTGTTAAGGGCAATTCTCAGCCCCTCAACAGCAACTCGGAAGGTGTGCACTTCAGATATAATTTGGGTATCCACAGCTTCCCCCCTGTTTACGTCATCTAGCATTTTCTGTGCAAAGGCTAAAGCCCTCCCAATGAATGGGAGATCAATAAATATATTATGTAGATCCAGGAGTAATGGATAAACAGATTGGGCGAATGGTGGCACCTGGAAAGTGTTTCCTGGCTGAATTTCTTTTAATCCTGACTCTGAAACAGAACTTGATGGACTCAGCTTCCACAATGACACATCCATATAAGAAGATAACAACTTCACCATCCGTGACTGAACATTATCATCAAGACTAAACCTCTTTGAACTTTGCAAAGCAATCGAACCCACTTTCTGTGGCACTAAACTACTAACAAAAGCATGAAATTTGCTCCCTGTGTCAGCTTCACTCGAATTAATGTCCCCGATAACTGTATCAATAGATGATGTTTCCAGCACCAAAAAAGATGAACCGACCTCCTTGGCCACCCTCCTGGCAGCCAGGATATGCCCGTGAAAACTAGTCCCAAACATTTCTCTCAAAACCAAGTTGCCAGCCACATCTTCATACTTTTCCTTATTAATCTTTTCTAAAAAGCATCTTTTAATCACTCCAAATGACGAAGTGGGAACTAGCTCATCAACAATATTTCCTAGTTCACTCTCTTCAGTTTGAATATCAACCAACGCCGAATGACCCACCTGAGCCACTACAGCATCTGGTCGAACCTCCCTAACAAGGCACTCAACGTCTACAGCCGACCTCTCAGATAAATTCTGAGCACAGAGTATATAAATCACAGATTGAGATTTCGGATCGCGAACTGCAAAAACAAATCTTTTCGTGTTTTCTGGTATAGAAAGCTTCCTAACTAATTCATTAGATGCTTTCAAATCATCAACTTTCAATATTGACAAAGGCCACACGTTTTGTAGACTATAGATAAATGCAAGTGCCATTACATCAGCAAGAAACCCCTTCTGTTCTCTACCAGGAAACTCAATCTAGACAACAAGATCATCCAAAACAAACAATACATTCACCAAAATTTTCCACAAAAAAAAAAAAAAAACCATTTCAATTTAGGACTCCAACATCAAGAAAGTCAGCTCCTTTTCTATTTTTCTTCTTTTTCCCACCTTTTACCAGGAACCAAACAAGGGAAAAGAGGAAAATCCTAGTTTCTTTAAGAACTAAATTTGCATCACTAAACTAAAATTGAGTCGCCCAGATAAAGATAAAGCAAGAATCTCAGAGATGTACCTTCTGTTTCCAATGAAAATCCAACGAGATCGATGTGACTTGATTGATTTTCCCGAGAAAGATAGAGAAATCTGGAAGAGAAAAAAAAAATAAAAAACAAATATTGAGAAGTCTGGCTAAAAAAAAGTACTATAGGGTTTGAAGTAGTTAAAAAAACGATATCGTGCTCTCTCTCTTTGGTGTTCAGCTTAAAGAGATCGTACTGGGCCGGATCAAATTCAAAAGGTAATTTTAACGAGAAAAAGATACGCGGGTTAATGTTTTTTTTAAACTAAGAAAATTTTTAAATGTGAAATAAAAATTTGGAGTGCTTCTAATCTATAATCATATGACATAATTAAAGATAACGCTAAAATATATGGAAATATATATATATATATATATATATATATATATATTTGTTTAGTGCAGATTGTAATAATAATCAATAATTTTGCTTTTAAAAAAACTCTCAACAAATTGACTTTTAAAAGGTAAAATGGTCTTCTTCTTTGGTTTATTTATTATTTTTGAATTGTTAAAGAGTATTTAAATCTTTTCATTATTTTTTTCATAGTAAAATTATTTTGTTACTCCTAAAAAAAAATCATGTAAGGGTTTAGAGTTTTTGCTACAATATAATTACTCTATTACATTTATATTTAAATTTTTAAAAGCTTAACTTGAGAAGCTAATTTATTTTGGTAATAATGTTTGGATCCTAAAGATATAAAGATATAGTAGTATTTTTTCAAAATAAATAAAAAATACAATAAGCAACTGATGTGTGTATTGCACACATTAACACGTTAATTGCTCCACCCCTTTCAAGTAGTATGTATGGCTGAATATGGTGGTCAAAAATATTATCATGTTGCGTCATTCAATTCATCTTGGCCTTCTTTCTTTTCCTGTGCGATATGTGTAGTTGTCGAACCTCTGTTGCGTTGCCAATATTTTTATTTTTTTTTTTCCTTTCCTTCTAGAAATTCATGTTTGGCCCTATCAGCCTTTAATTGTATTTTTCTTTTGATTTTGTCCCTTATTGTTTTTATTTCTATTTGTTTTATTTTAATTTATTTTTCAAATTTTGTTTTGTTTTTAATTGCATCCTCCTTTAATTATTATTTTTTATCAATTAAATTTGGTCATTGGTCATCGTTCTTTTGATTTTTTATTTAAGATAATTTTTTAATTTATTTTTTTTTTCAATTTAATCTCTTCATTTTTCTCACCTTCCATATTCAATGCTCATTCCTTTTCTTTTCTTTTTTGCTTCGGTTAGTTTTTTAATTAGGAATTTTTTTTAATTTCATCATTTAAATAGGTTAACAATTAAATTCTTAATTAATCTAGATTTTCAATTTCAAGTGTTGTAAATTTAGAATAATAACTTAGGTTTAGAATCACATGGATCAAAACAACCAAAACTATCAAAATGAAAATCAAAACAATTTTGAAGGCAAAAATAAAATAAAATGTAATGACTTGAACAGTGAAACAAGAAAAGAAAACCTTTATTTTAGCCCAAATATCAAATTAGGTCCTTGTAATTTTAAATTTTTTAAAGCAACAAAATCAAATATATTTTATAAGATTGAGCAACTAAATGTCAAAATATTTTTTGACACCTCAAAAGCCTCATACCCAACAAATCAAAATATGCAAAGATAAAATTAAAAAAAAAAATTTAATCACTAAAATAAAAGAAAAGTACTTCAAGAACTAAAAAAACCTTAAAACATTGGTCTTGCAAAGCGAATCTAAAGTAAAATCACCATCACTTTTAGTTTTTTTTTTTTTAATGTAATTGTAATTGTAACTGTAACGTGACATGAATTGGGTTTGGGATTTTAATTTTATTTATTTTGTTGTATTAAATAAATATCATTCTTAAATGAGAAAATTAAAAATTAATGTCTTTAGTTTTATTAAATGAAATAAATAGTTCTTGTAATTTAAAAATTAATCAATTAATTGTTTGATTAATGTTGATCATGCTTAGTTTAATATTTCTTTGTTTTAAAAATATCTTGTTTCTGTATCCATGTTTCCATATTATTTATTTTTTATTTATGAAAATAAATGAAAAAATATTATGAAATCATAAAGATTTTAAATAATCATGTTCCAAATAGATTTTAAATCATAAAGATTAATTAAATATTTTTTAAACTAGAGGGACTATTTAATTAACGTTGCAAGGATATAGGGATTAATTTATAATTTATTCTTCTTAAATAAGATTTATTTAAAAATAATTTCAATATGATTTAAAACCTAATAAAAATCAAGGTGGACGTCAATATATTAACTTTCTTACCTTATAAAAAATTGAATAAAATATATCAATATTAATTTAAAGATTATTTAATTCATCTACCATTATAAATTTTGAATATTCTTACTTATGGCTTGTTAAAAAAGTTTCACTCCAATGATGCTTTTATATATTCATAATTTAGGTATATCTTTTAATTACTATTTTTATTAGATACTAGTTTATATAGTTACTAAAATTTAAAATAAAATTTTCATAAATACAACATTCTGTAGTGAATCCCATATAAGAATGAATATTGGTTGTGCTAAAGTCACACACCACCACCCCAACACTTCCATCACCAATCTAACACTCGAATATAATTGGCCAAACACACCACCATAAAGAAGCATTCATTTACTTTGACTTCACTTCTTCACACGCAAATCTGACACGTGATTGGTCTGTCACCTTTCATTGAAGTCGTTTTCCATCAACCAAAACCCAAACACACCAAACACCGTGTGTTTTGTTGTAAATCCGAAGCAATAATAATAATAATAATAATAATAAAGTGCATGCATGTTCTTCTGAATCGCACCTCCCTCTCTCATAATAACAATAATTCTCCGTAACTTTCTTTCTAGAGAGAATTCAAATCTCTCTCGCCGAGAGAATTAAATTGGATTTCCGCGTAGCAGTGGATCTGACCGGAGATTTCACCGTCGGTGAATGAGTTTTTAAGAGATTGATTTAGGTGAGATTAACGTATTGATTTCCGTTGCTTTTATTAAAGCATTAGCTCTTTTAATGCTCTAACCGTTTCGAGTTTCTTTTAAGAGAGAATTCCATTTCTCATTTTTGTCTGCCGAATTCAATTCGAATCTCCCCCGGCGAGAGAATTGGATTCAAGTTTGGAGGAGCTGTGGATCTGATAGGAGATCTCACCGGCGGCCGAGGTACTATTGGCAGATGAATTGTTGAGATTGTGATTCAGGTGAGATCAAAGTGATTTTTTTGCTGTTTTCTTTGTTTAGATAACGAAGTGTTAGTTTTGGACTTTGAAAGTGCAAGATCTGATGATTCTTAATGTACTGTTTGGATCTGGTTTGGATTCTGTTTATCTTAATAAATTTAATTACTTTCTTATAATTTATTGGACCAGGGAGAATTGTAGCTATAAATCCATGTGTTATTTTTAACAATTTCAAGTAAATTAGGTATCAAGAGTTGAAATTTGCGCATGATTTGAACAAACATTAGCTGTTAACTGTGAATTATGTTTATGTTAATAAATTTGGTTAATTTCTTTATGGAACAGAGAATTTTAATTTCCTTGTATATGCTTTAAATCCGTAACTTCAACAATCAAGTGTTAAATGTTTAATTAGTAATTGATAGTAATAATTAATGAGTGTTCCTTGTGGGTTATTAACTTTTTTTTAACCTTTTTTTTTTCTTTGTAGATTTAATTTTGTGAAGTGTGGAAGTGTGAGCAGCGAGGAGGAAGCCAATGAAGAACGGCACGTTAGAATGCAGTGTGTGCCATTCGAAATTGGTTTCTCCAAATTCTAGAACATATTCGAAGGCTTATGACCGGCATAAGATCAGGGTTTCATCAAAGCAGCGTGCCCTTAATGTGCTTTTGGTTGTTGGCGATTGTGTCCTAGTTGGTTTACAGGTGATTAGTTGCCGTCATGATCTCTCTCTCTCTCTCCCTCTCTCTTCTAATATGAGTTCATTTGAATATAGTTTGTTGGAAATTGGGATGGGTAAGCTATCTTATAGATCTGTTTGCTACTTTTCTATGTTTACATTTAGAATTGTGCTTTGCTGACTGACTAAGTGAATATCAGTGACTTCGTTGTTGATATAGTTCATTCAAATATCTGTTGTGGTATTGTTTTGTTTAGGTGTGCAATAATAACTAATTTGATTTTTGCCTCAACTGTCTTCTTGTTTCTCTGATTCCTTGACATGTTTTTGTCTTCTTGTTTCTTTGATTTCTTAACATGTTTGATTTGCTTTTATTGCCAGCCAATTTTGGTTTATATGTCCAAGGTGGATGGGAAGTTCAATTTTAGCCCGCTTAGCGTTAACTTCTTGATAGAGGCTGCGAAGGTTCTGTTTGCAATTGTCATGCTTTTGTTCCAGGTACATTTTACGTACTTTTCTAGTCATTTAAGTGTATGCCTGATTCCATTTTTTTCTTTGTCATCCTACCATGGCCTAATGTAAAGCAAATGGACATTGCATAGTGCAGTAGTTATAGTTTTATGCTTGTGGCTTCAAAGTGTTTGGGTTTGAATGCTGAGATAGTCACTATATATAACTAACATTGCCAAAGAATTGGATTTTCTCCAATTGTCAAGCCTAATACATGTTATATTTGATCTCCAACTGAGTATTGATATGTAAATCAATCTTCATAAGTGGAATGGAGCTTGGAAATAAGGAGAGATCTTTACTTTGATAATTTATACTCTGTAGTTGTTTTTCACGTTTTAGTTTTTATCCCAATTTGTCTTTGTGTTTGCTTATAGCATTTCATTAAATGTTAGTGTTTTCATGAAAACTAGAAACTCTTGAACAAAAGATTCTTGTTATGCCTCTTATGTGTATTCATTTTCTAGCTGATGATGTAAAGTTTTGGTTAATTATGCAGGCGAGGCATCAGAAAGTTGGAGAGAAGCCCCTTCTATCAATCTCCACATTTGTACAGGTATCATCTTTTTCTCAGAAGGGTTGCACATTTAAACAAAAGATTTTCAATGCTATGTTTGACAGCCTTAAATCTGGCCATGCATTATCTTTTTTACAGGCAGCTCGTAACAATGTTCTTCTTGCAGTTCCAGCTCTTCTTTATGCTATCAATAACTATCTGAAATTCATCATGCAGGTATAATTCTTTTGTGATCTCTTCCTATCTATTCTGTCCACATTTTGTACTCTACCGTATTTCAATTTGCTACCATATTTGTGTCAATGGCTCAATACCATGCATAGGGGCAACTACTGAGATGCAATTGCTTATAGGGATGGTGATTGAGAAGGTAAATGGGCAACTTATCCCAGCCTTCCCTGACCATGGTAAATATATGGGTGAGATAAACAAGTTGCTGATTGGACTGGGAGGGCCTTAAGAAAACATGATGTGCATTTGGGTTGTGGCTGGGTCTGGCAGACACCCTACCTTGTATATTTTCTCAATGCATGTTGTGTATTTGCATCATATGCGACCTCATAAAGAACACAAAGACTCTAGGGTATTATGTGTAGGGTTTGGATTCATGGGCTGTCAACCAAACACAATTGTTAGTTGGATCCTATGACACATAATTATCAAATATGATGGATTCTGCGGAAACAGTATTACCAAAAACGACCAAAGAATATTGTGCCAGCATTGGCTTGCTCTTCTTTGTGAAAGGCTAATTGTCCTAGTTGCTTACTCTAGGGAATGAATGCATGTAAACTATCAAAATGATAAAGAAGATCCAGAATTTTCAATTTGGTTAAGTTGAGAGAAGAATTTGTCCCACCAGAATAATGCAAAGTCTAAACTTTTGTGTTCAATTACGAAAATCAATGCATTTGCTTCCTTTGACCGGGATAAATTGCTTTTGATGATTTTACACCGAAGGTAAATCTAGAAACTTCTTATCTGCTTAGGAGTTCTTCCAGCTTCTATTTTGATGCCTTGAGGGGCATCAGAAACTATAAATCCAGGAAGCTGTGAACAGTGGGGCTTACACACAAGATTACTCAGAAACTTTGCTAAAATAAGAGTGGAAATGATATTACTTTTTTTTTACTTAAGATCTATTCAGACGTAGAATGAAGCATTATTTTGTGTTCTCATACACCCCTTAACTTATAATTTATTCTTTGTTTTGCAGTTATATTTCAATCCTGCAACTGTGAAGATGCTGAGCAATTTGAAGGTATTCTATGATGCATATTTCTGATTATTAGAAGCTAGGTTATATTTGTTGTTAGCTTCATGATCTTCCCCTGATAAACACTAATGCTTCCAGCTTTGTTGGACTTGTATTTAAATAAGGATCTTGAATTTAAATATAGGTGAAGAAGACTCACAAACTACAGATAAAATGCTTTGAAGCTGTTCAACATTTAACTGACAAATCAACTTTTGGTTCGGAGTGCCAGATGAAAAATTTTAAGTTTCTTAATATATACAGTGGCTTTTAAATGACTGTGAGCAGTTTCTGGTCCTGTAATCTCAGTATTGGACACTCACTTTCCACTGAAACAGCATGCTCTACGAAAACATCTTCGAAAATTGAAGTAGAACACATTGATAAATTAGTAAACCAAAACAAAGGATTTTCATCTTACAGAAATAGTTTTAGTTGGATGCTAAAATTAATGAAATTAATCATATTTGATTCTTTTCACCTAGGGCTTGGATGAGGTGTAATAAGAACTTCATTTGTGGATACATTATGCCTAGATATGCTGAACTTACTGCTTCTCTCTTTACCAGAATTTTTATAGAGAAATACTCGTGTTATTTTTAGAAGGGAATACAAGCTCACATTTATGTTTTAGATCATGAACTTCTACATAGGTTAAATTTTGTTTCTTTCTGTGAACTTGCAGGTTTTGGTAATTGCTGTTTTACTGAAATTCATAATGAGACGTCGGTTTTCCATAATTCAGGTTATTCCATGTTTTATGTTTACTTATGACCACTTTTCCATGTCATTTTCTTTGGAAATATAGGACTGACTTGTGGGTCTCTTAACAGTGGGAAGCTCTTGCTTTGTTGCTCATCGGAATAAGTGTAAATCAGTTGCGCTCTTTACCTGAAGGTACTAGCGCTATGGGCCTTCCAGTTGCAACGGGTGCATACATCTACACATTGATCTTTGTAAGTTCAAGTATCATAATGCTGAGGATAGTAATTACTTTTTGTTCAATGGCATGAAGTGCTGGTTATGAAAGCAGATTCTGTTAAAATTGACTATCTGTATGTAAAATTTTGTAATGTTCCTCTTCTTTTATTTTCATGTTGGAGGCTGATTTTTGGAATTTTACAGGTGACCGTTCCATCTATGGCCTCTGTATTTAATGAATATGCTATGAAGAGCCAATATGACACAAGCATATACCTACAGGTGATATGTCATGGTTCAGGAATTTGGTTTTTTATGTTGAGCATTAAAACAGTTTTGAGAGTGTCCTGTTATTTACGGTTTCACTTGTGATGACCATCAAATGGTGATTATGATTGTTTATATAGATTCCAATATGAAATATAGTATTTATTACCTTTAATCTAGGGAGGACCTCCCTAGCAGGTGTCAAGCACATGCTCTTGACTTCTGAAGGACTTTGAGTTGGTAGTGCATGAATCCATTATTTAACGATTGACTCCAATTGATATTTGGATTTTGAAAGAATTAAATCTCAATAAGTTATCCTAACATTGATTCCAATTCTTTTGCTTCCAGAATGTATTTTTGTATGGATATGGTGCTATATTCAACTTTTTAGCAATACTGGTAACTGTCGTGGTCAAAGGTATGGAAGAAATCTATTACTTAAATTTAATTTTACAAGTTATGATTACATTGAGAGCAATGCTTGAGTTCTAATATCAGGTGTTTGCAGGTTATGCCATTAATGGGTTTGCGTTTTATTGATTTATTTTGGACAGCTTTTTTTACTCCTTGATCTAGTTTTACTTGCGACATTGATGAGAAGTTTTTATGATGGATTTTTCAGTTGTGAATATTTGGAACATAAGAACTGCTGTGAAGATTTAAATTTCTTTACTGTTAATAGGGTATTGCAATGATTGATAAAATCCTAATATGATGGCATCTACAGTTGGCTCCTACACTCTAAGAATCTTTGATTGAATTGTTATCATGTTCAAAAGTAATGCAAAACATTTTCTAGTAATAATATTTTCATGAGATGATCAAATGCCCATTGCCTATGATCTTGGTAGTTTTGTTTCATGGGATGCTTATGCAAAACTTATGGTTGTGTCCCCTGACATTTTAATATTCAATGTTTTCAGGACCCAGTAGCTTTAACATCCTGGAAGGACATTCAAAAGCTACCATGCTTCTAATATTTAACAATGCAGCCCAAGGAATTTTGTCTTCTTTTTTCTTCAAATATGCAGGTTCTTTTCACCCCTAATGCCCCTTTGCATGAAATGATTTCGATGTCTACATGTCTTAAGTTCATATTTGGAGTTTCATCTTACCTATATGTGCTTCTGTGAGCGATGGCATAAAAATATCATTAGCAACACATGGATAGTGATGTCATTTGGATATTTTCAGATACAATCCTGAAGAAGTACTCTTCAACAGTCGCAACAATCTTCACTGGCATTGCATCTGCTGCGTTGTTTGGTCATACTTTGACCATAAACTTTATGTTAGGAATTTCTATTGTGTTCATCTCAATGCACCAGGTGATTTATCAAGATAATTGAAAGGAAAGTTTTTGGATTGTGTGAAACTTCTTTCTTAAAAAAATTGAGTACCCTCTTTTCTCTGGCTTCATTTGTCATCCAGTTCTTTTCACCACTTGCAAAAGTCAAGGATGAACAGCAGAATGGAATAACGGAACTGAGGGATGTTCCTGAGAAACTCAAGTATGTTCTCTCTCTTTCACACACACACACTCCAAGTGGCCAAAGTGTAAGAAATAGCTTTGGATAATTTAAGTTGTTCTTCCTGCAATTTGAAAAAATTACCTGCGATCAGCTTTAAATTGGATATGCCTCAAGGGAACCTGATTTAGTTGCTTAATGCGATTTTTTTTATTCTTGGATGAGGATGGAAAAGAGTTCCGAGAAAATACTTCTGATTTAGTTTATCTTCTCCGTTCCAATAATGAAGTACATTATATATTATTACTGTTCAGGTCAAAAGATTCGTTCCTAGATTTGGCAGCAGCAGCTCATGTAGAGGTGTGTATCTGTAGTTACCATAATTTAGATAGCATTAACTGTTCTCAAACTAACCACGTTTTTCCTCTGTCCAGACAACTCGTCATGCAGGAGAGGATGAAAGACGGCCTCTACTCCCTACCTAAACCTTCACTGAATTTGTCTTACATTAGAGAGGTACAACTATTGTGAAGATGTTAATGTTTCTTAAAATCTTATCTGTTAGATATTAAAGGCGCACTGCAACAATCTTTGTTATTCAGGAATTTTTGTGGGAAGAATTCTTTTGGCAGGACTTGTTGGATTGAAGAGAAGACAAGTCCATTGTCAGAATCACAAAATAAATACAACTTGGAAGAATTGTTGTAGACATTTGAGAATCCTTTCCTGCTTCTTTCGTTCACCCGGTCAGTGTGCCTTTCAATCATGCCCGGGTTATCTGGGTTTTCCCCGCTCGAGGCTTGACAAAGATTAGTAACATGGGTTACCAGGTACCTGGTTCCCGATGTCTTTCCTGCCTTTTGAAAACTAATGTGGGGTTAATTTTGTTCTTTCCTTTAAAGATATTCTTTACCCTCTTTGCCCAAATATCATTTCTTACTCTCTTTTAGAAGTCCATATGGTGTAATGAGAAAAAAATCTCCCCTTTTCCTTATACATATATCATGCTATTTAAATGTATCATTTTGTCACATTAAATCAAAAAATAGTTGTTTTTCTTCTTAATGTAGTTCCTCATTGATAACAATTATAATTGACCTGGCTATTCGCATATGAATTTTAAATCGATAAGTTACAATTTTTTTTATATTTGATAATTTAGTGGCATTTCACAATATCTGTCTGAGATGTAATAGAAATTGTTTTCTAAAATGATTTTCTTTCAGAAATTAATTAAAATATATTTTTTTGTTTTTTAAAAATTATTGTTAATATCAAACACGTTAGAATGACTCAAAAATATAAATAATTTGAATCGCTTTTCCATACTGCAAAACTTGATAATATGAAACTGTTACCTGTCCAGATTAGTTAAATTTTCAACTTGTATTCATATCCAGCAAAAGATAAATTACTAGTGAGTGAGTGACCTAGAGTCACTATCTAACAAGGAAATTTCTTCCACAAACACTTTCCTAACTTTCTTCTAAGCCACAAAGCGATACAAAGACTGCGAATCGGATGCTACCTCTTTCGGAATATTGACTCCTTCGAGATTGAGAGTTAGTATTTTGATTTCTAATTTAGGTTTAGACCATATGTAAACCATGATTTATTCATTAGAAATGGTTTATAGCATATAAAAGTATGTAACTGATATATAAACCAGCCAAGCTCCATAGCCACCACTAGCTCTATCGAACTTGTATTTGGTATTGAGATTGTTGTTGTGGTTGTGATTTTAAAAAATTTGTTTTATAAAAAATATTTTTAGTTGAAGTTGGTTTAAAAAAATATATATTTGATTAAAATTATGGTTGGAATTGAGGTTGAACAAAAAGTAGTTTAATGTGATTTTTAATTTAAATATTATAGATTTAACTACTGTTATTACATCATGAAATAAATAATATTGATATCAAATATTTTTTTTTATTTCATTAAACTGTATTCAATGTCATCACTTACAAAATCTATCCAACAATGACTATTTTTTAAATAATTGAGTTTTACTCGAAAAAATAGTATTTAATATTATTTAATAACACTACATAAATTAGAAGGATATCGCATGATGACGTAGCATTTGTGAAATTTGATCACAATTCCAATTATGTTCTTGCCGGGTTCAACCTAGTTAGAAAAAAATGTCAGTTTTTATTTTTATTTTAATTGTGTTTTATTTGAAAAATTAGAAAGAAATTGTTTAATAACGAGTGAATTTACAATTTCATTACGTACAAAATTCATTCGATAAGAACTACAGTTTTCATGATTTTTTAAGCGTACAATAAAATTAGATATAATATTATCAGAAATAAAATTGAGATTACAATACGAGTAAATTTAATTCACCTTAAACTAGTTTTTAAAAAAAACAAAAAAAAAATTATTGTTCACGTTTATATGAACATGCAAATAAAATCAATTAACTGCATTGATTTTTTTTAAGAAAAAAACTAAACTTTTCATATATAAACAACGCGCTGCGGTTGTTTCTGCACGTAATTGTTCGTGTTTCTTGCAAGCACGGGTAATTCTTGAATCTGCTAGCCACACCATTTTCTTGGTTCTCATGATGGTCTCTGCATACCATTCTGTTGAAGTAAGAACAGATTGTTTTACTATTTTTCTTTTGATGTTGGATTCAAATCCATTATCATTTTTTTTTGTTTCTATATTACCATGTCCAGTTAGGAACTCGAAGGTAAATATCAACGTCAAAATACACGAATTTTTTTACGCAAAGCAGCACCATCTGCTACAACAATGGCACTGTCCATCACTAGCATTTTCATGGATGGTGGCATGGCACCACAACCAACAACCACCATGGCCACCCAATGATTTTATGCTATATGAACAGATTTGGTTTTCTCCATTGCATCACGAAGACGGGATCAGATTGGTAAGCAAAATTCTAGCAAGTAAATTCTATTATAATTAATGATATTTAAAAAAAAATTATTTTTTTTAATATTTTTATATTGTTTTGATGTACTAATATTAAAAAAATTAAAAAATATATTATTTTAATATATTTTTAAATAAAAAATAATTAATAATTATTATTATCAAACACCCTCGCATAGTTATAAAAAAATCTCAATATTTACGTTAAGATAATTCCCAATCAAATTTTTGAAATTCTTTTTTTTCTTTAAAGAACTTTGTAGGATGTTGTCATATGTACAGGGTTTGAAAGAAAAAGACGAGAAGCAAAGAGAGCAAGCAAAAGATAGATTGAAGTGAATATTTCATGATTTAGCTCTTCGATGGTTAAGAACTCGAAAACATAATGTTGTTTTGATGATTTTTTAAATTTTATTATATTTTTTAAATTTTTAAAATGAAATGAACTATAATTCACACAGGTTTTATATATAGATTAATTAACCTAACGAATTAAATCGAGTTTCACAAATCAGGAGATATAAATCTATATAAGGTAATATTTATTCTCCCATATCTGTGGGACATCATTTAAATCCATTAATCTATTTCAACTGACGGTATCTCAATGTTTAGCTTCACCTAAATGACGTGCATATGAGTTAATCATTATGCAATAAAATACACATTCAAGGACTTGATTAAATGTTAAAGGTTAAAATATTGATCATGGCCTGTTTGGTTACATGGCTGGACAGTATTTTTTTTATAAAATTTGATTTTTTTTTGTTTTGAATTAATTTTTTTAATATTATTTTGACAAGATAATGTAAACAAAAATTTTAAAATAAAAAATATATTATTTTAATTTATTTTTAAATAAAAAATATTTTAAAAAATAATAATATCATTATATCAAATATTATATTAATCCACAAGTTATCATACCGACTCAACTTGTCTTGGCATATCTGAAGTATAGTTTTTAAACTCAGCCCGGTCTAAGATCTGGGTTTTGAGTTTTTACCGGGTCACCAAACCGTCCAAGTTTTGAATTTTTACTGGGTCATCAGGGTTAATGTTTTTTAAATCAAAACGATGTCATTTTAATAATAATAATAAAAAAAGCTAACAAGTTGCAACAGTGTTTTTTACCTGGTCTTGTCGGGTCAACCAGGTCGTCGGGTCACACTTTGTTTTTTTTTTATTTTTTTTAAAACCTGGTCTGGTTTCAGCTTCGATCGACCAAGTTCTAAACTAATTTATTGGGTTAATCTGAGTTTTAAAACTATGATTTAACCTGATAGTTTGAATTAGAAAGGAATTAAAAATTGACAAAGGAAAAGGAAAAGGAAAGAGGAAAGAGGAAATCTCCGATTTTTATTGGCCAAACGACATCACTCACCAACGAATAATCAAATACTTAGCCAGGGCAGCTAACTAATAAAATAAATATAAATGGATAATATTCTTGAAAAATATTTTCATAAGAAAACAAAATAAAACGAAAATAATCTTCTTTTGTCTATATTATATATAAGAAGAGAATAATAACTAACTGAGACGCTCTCTCTCTCTCTCGTTTCATTTCCTTCCCTGCTCCTCCTCTTCGCTTCTCTCAAATCTCAGGTCACCCCCCCCCCCTCTGTTTAGTTTCTGTTTGGTTGTCGAGAAAAACAAGAGGAAAATCAGAAAGATAAACTTAGGCCGTTCTTTTTTTTTTTTATCAGCATCCAAACACAGCTTCTTTCGATTCATTCTCTCTCTCACACTGTTTTATCTTCTTTTAATCGGTGAAATGGATAATCGTTTCGATATGATTTCTCTTTCTATTGCAGATAGATCAGTCTAGAAGATCTCTTTCGTGTTCTGTCTCTTCCTCTGTACCTGATTTACCGGGTAACACAAAATTTACGATTCTAGCGCATGCAGATCTCGTGTGATTCATTTTTTTCAATCAAATCCCTAAATGAAGCTAACTCTGCATAATTTGATCTTAATTGGATCTGATTTTCCTTCTTGTTTTTTTTTTTCCAGTTGAAGTGATTAGTACGTGAAGAATCCACCAACAGCTTTAACGATGGTTTCCTTTGAATTGAATGACCGTAAAAGTGAGTAAAATTTGATCTTCTTTCTTTATACATGCTATTTGCATGGCGGCGTTTTTTTTGTTTTTGTTTTTGGAGTTTTTTTTTATTTTTTTTAAAAGCTAATTTGTGCCTGTTTTGACTTGAAATTTGTTGAAAGTTAGAGAGAAAGCTATTATTAGCGTAGATGATTCTGTTTAGTACTGCGGTAAAGCTGTTTAATTAGTTTCGTTAGCGTGTTATTGTTACTAATGAGTTTGAGAAATTGTATTAGGCTTGTAGTAACTTGTTACGGTTGCCGTTTTTAGAATTGTCTTGGTAGTCTTGATGATGAACACTGGACCTGAGGAACCTTATGTGGGAAATTTATGTTATATATTAATGTCTGTGGGTTGATGAAAATTTGGCAAGCTTGAACTGTTTGAGGAGTCTTAAGCAATGCTGAAGCTTTGCAATGACAATTCATACGGTTGATTACTCTGTGTATCTTATGCTCATAGCTATTGCCTTATGTTGACTCTGTGTTCCTGTGAATAATGGCATTTTTTTTTGTCACTTCGAGCATGAATTACTTGTCCATAGGAAAAAGAATAACAGAAAAAAGATTAGTTTTTTTGTTGTGTTAATTTGGTATGCTTTTTGTTCTATCTAAAGTCTTATACCTCTTATTTTTTGTGAATGAAACAGAGATTGGGTTAGGCTTGACTGGATTTGGCATATTTTTCTCATTCTTGGGAATTGTCTTCTTCTTTGACAAGGGATTTCTTGCCATGGGAAATGTAAGTGCCATGCCATGCATGCATGTATTCACCATCAGCTCTGTTTTGCTTGTGCTATGATATCATTTTAACGCTGGTTCTTTCTCTGTGGTACTTGACCAGATCCTTTTCATCTCTGGAGTCAGTCTCACTATTGGACCAAAGTCTACCATGCAATTCTTCATGAAACGCCAGAATTTTAAGGTAGTTAATCTATCTGTTTCTGTGTGCATATGTGAACCCTGCATCAGCTGCTGTATTTCATGCTCACTTCACACCATGTTTGCTTTGCTGGTTATGCAGGGAACTATTTCATTTGGTGCTGGCTTCTTCTTTGTGGTCATAGGATGGCCAGTTATTGGCATGATTTTGGAATCATATGGTTTCATTGTTCTCTTCAGGTCTGTTGAATATTTATCTAATTGGTTTATAGTTAATCTGCTTGCTTCATCCCGTTGAAGATGCTGATTAGAATTTTGTACAGTGGTTTCTGGCCAACACTGGCAGTTTTCATTCAGAAGATACCAATTCTTGGATGGGTGTTCCAACAGCCTTTTGTGAGATCGGTATGTTTACTTTGAAACTGAAATAAAAAAAAAATATATTTTTAGACTTCCATCCTTGTAGATAGTACGTTCTTATCTTATCGTATGAGATAGTCTTCAAACTGTTCTATGTCTATACTTGGCTTGGACATCATGCCTGTTTGCAATGGACATTAGGAACATGCAGAACTGATTGATGTCATTTAGTGCATCTAATGAATGAGTTTGAAAAATTGTGATAGAAAATCCTGATTATCCCTTATTATGCTAAAATATCACGCGGAACGAATCATGTTAGTTCTAAAGGTAGAACAGCGAACCTCACTAGGGAGTTGATGTATTTCATTTTTGCTAATTTTTTCTTTTGGCATGTTTTCTGGTGAATTGGTTATATTATTGATTCCATAAAAGAATGATTATTCGCTTAAACAACTTTTGTCCATTTGTCACCCCTTTGCTTTTCTGATACACCCTTTACTCTTTCCTTCATTTGTGGCTAGGTTAGCTGCGTGCTTGTTTCTAACCCTCTATTTTATGTACTTTTGATCTTTATTGATTATTTTCCCTTTTGTCTAAAATGGAAGATGGACTATTTATTTATTGTTGCCAACTTTTTATTTTGCAAATACTTAACGAATGGAATTTAGCACAATTTTCATTGTTTTTGTTGGCTCTGGCATGTCTTTGCTAGTAACATAACTTTCATTGAGACTTGATCTTATATGCTAAGAAGGTTGGAATTTATGTCTGCATGGAATGGCCAAGGATAAGTGTACCTGGCAAAATATCTCTTGGGCATCAACTAGATTTGTAAAAGGTTGAAATAGCATTCATGTAAATCCCTGGTTCAGATCATAGCAAGTGGAGGGAGATGTGTGGAATTTGATGAACCTAGATGAAAGATTTTAGGACGGGTGGAATTTGATAATTGAGGAAACATGATGAAAGGTTGCTTGGATTGATGTTAGGAAGTATTGACATGCTTACTTGAATGACAAGTGCAATGAATTAGACTTGAATGACAAGTGCAATGAATTAGATTTTTAGCCTGCCACTTCTATTAAAGGCTTTCCTTTGAAAAAAAAATTTGATTAGGTAGGGAGGCTCACAGAATGGACAAATTGTATTAGAAAAAATGGTTGGAGCAGTCGCACAATTGTAACTTCTGCTGGCTGGCGCTGGAATCAGTTGAATTTATTGATACATAAAATTCTCAATTTCATTTATATACATTCATTGTTCACGAACACTTTCACCATTAGAAGCTGATCTAATTTTGTATTTCATTTATGGGCAGTTTTTTGATCGAAATCGGGGCAAAAGAGTGCCCGTGTAAATGCAGTATCAGAAGGAAGTGCAACTGAACTCCAGAATCCAGACAGGCCAACATCCTAGCATTTCTATATATAAAAAAAAAAGGCATAGTCAGCTCCAGACAATCTTTTTGGCACTTGTAAGGGTGACTGTTAACTCCGACATCATTGGGAAGTGCAACAAAGCGGCAAATAGTACCATTTGTAAGTCACTGTAAGATACAGGGGTTCTGTACGAGTGACCATCTATTCAATTTGATTTGATAATAGCTTATTCTTTTAGTATTCTGTGGTTGTTTCCCATTCATCTGTCATTGCATAATTAGTGCAAAAGAGAAAGATCCCAAGTCCTTACTAATGAATCAAATCATGTAGTTGAACCAATCTTATAGTGATGTAATGCTGCACCAGAAAGTGAACGATTAATTAGCACAGAAATTAAATTGCCACCAACCCTGATGATCCTATGATCCCTTCTATGATGAATGTCAGCTGTTCCCGAATCTTGACTTTGGTTGGTCATTCTTCCGGGGGGGTGATTTTCTGTTATGCACACCAAGCCAGGAAAAAAAATAGAATGTTAAAAAAGAAATTCTACTACTAAATTTGAGTTTGGAAGGAAATTGCATTTCCCTTCGAGTACTCTTGCATATAAATAAATTTGAGAGTGTTGTTACTATTTTTTTTTAAATAATTTTTTATGTCAAATAAATTAAAATGATGTTTTTTTTTATTTTTTAAAAATTATTTTAAGTAAAAATATATTAATTTAAAATCAATAAAAAAAAATTTAAATATTTTTAAAAACACTTTTAAAAAAACGGAGAATCAAATAGGATAATATTTACATATTTCTCCAGGACTATTCCAAGCATAAACAAACCCCAGGTCCAATGACGAATGCAAGGTGAGTCCATTGTTAATGACCTGCATATAGCGGTAGAATTTAAGGTATATCCTGTGTTAGAATGGAAGGATTAAGAAAGTCATGGGCATTCTATCATCCGACATATGAACAAACTCTGGAATTTGTTGAGTTCTATTCTGAATGGGAACTTAACTTGTAATGGCCGTATCCAAAAACCTGTAAATATCACACATTGACTGCCAAATGAGTTATCATCAGTTTCTGCAAGAGCAACTCCATTAGGCAAGAACATCCCAGCATGTTTCGGAATTCTGGCTTTCCATAAAGGTCATGTCACGGTAATCCTTCTGGATATTTGACTATAGATACATCAGGGACTTCCTTGGATGATGGTGGCTCGACTATCTTTGCCAGCAATTCTACTTCAGTGGCTTCTAATATTGAAAGAAAAGCATTGTCCTCACACTTGATGGAAGAGCCTTTTCTGGGGTTCTTGGAATTCTTTGCAGGAGACGGTGGACTTCGATGGCAGATTTTCTTCCTTCGTTGCTCTACGATTCACCAATCTACACACGATAGCACAATTATCTTTCTCGGCTGTTTCTGAATTCTTAGCAAGAGAGTGGATGGGAGATCTTCTTTCTGCATTTTCTCATCATTCATCCATCTATCTAGATATGTTTGCACAACTATCTTTCCTAGCACTCATCCCTCCGGACTGGTTCGGAGCAGCCTCTGATGTTGAAAGAAAAGCGTTGTCTTCATTCTTAATGCAAGAGTTTAACAAAATCTATTCTGGGTTGTTTTTTGCAAGATTCCTCAGTCTAGACATGCTTCTTGTGACAACTCCTCTTCTTGTGGTAATGCACTCCCCCATTACTGTATCATCTGTATGTGTGATTTTACCCCCATCTTTGTGCTTCTGGTCAGCCTTGGTCCTCTTATTTTTCCTTGCCGCTGTGACTGGACTCTTGCTATTTGAGGATGGATCAGTGAACATGGGAGTGTGTTCCATGGTGTTGCTGCAGAATGATCCTAGTATGTCTTCAAGTGCGCAATCTTTGGGATCTCCAAGAGGGTGCATTAGAATATCACGGATTCTTGTAACTGGGATATCATCAAATGACACCGAAGCAGTGTTTGTGCTGATGCCAGAAGACGTGTTGAGCTCCACAAATCCAGATTTTCCGCTAGGACTCCCTCCGTTAGCAGACTCTTCACCGCACAATTTAGCAGCAATTTCTTCCCAGGAATATGGAAAACCCAGTTGGAAACGGTCACAAATCTGCTCAGAGCGACAGTCTTGGTTTTGTGTTAGAAAATCAACAAATGAACTTGAATGCAACTAGGGCATAGTCATCTCTCCCTATCTAAGAAACTGCATAGATACTGAGCACATAGATGTTCTCAATCAAAGAAAACAGAGTTTCTCACGAGAAAACAATTACACAAGCAAGTGGGAACAACATTTAAAATTTCTGAAATCAAATAGCACACAACACCTTATCATTTCAATCACAGAATCAGAGCAAGAGTCTGAACAAAGATGATAACATACCTGAAATGAAAACCCATTTTCATGAGCTCGATCTCGATTTATGAATCCACTAAGTGTAACAGTGATGCCATCTCTCGCCTCAAGAATGGTAGTATAATGTCTTTTGACAATTGCTGCTGAACAAAATAATCTTGTCCCTACTCCTCTATGGCATCAAATCCAAAACAAAAACCAGATGAACACACAGTAACTTCCTTGCTCACTAATCATAGAAAGAAAATGGAGCTAATTTTCTATAAGCTATTTAATGGCAAGCACAGACATGGATGTCAAAAACATGCTGCAAGTCACATAATAGGCCCAACATAATGATCTTGATTGAATAGTTTATACCAAAATATTAACCGGAAGAATAAAAATATGCAATGTTCTACAGTAACATGATCACAAAATTTCAATAAAGAAAAGAAAAATGGCTGAAAATTAAATAAATCCATTGACTTACTCTCTTGAAGTAAACCCAGAAACAGCTAAGCCATTCCCTTCTACCTTAACCAGCCACCAGTCATGTAACCAAACCTGTAAAACACACACCCGGATAAATAAAAATTGTCTAAAACAAAAAAAAAATTCCCATTAACCAAAAACACCATTCATGCATTTACACGTTGAAAAAAAATTATTGTAAGAGGAAAAAGAAAAGAACAGGTTACTGTACGTACGGAATTAAGAGACACAGAAGAAAGAGGGACGGTGTTGGATGGGGTTCTTGAATTAAGACGCGACAGAGAACGGATCAAGATTTTGGTAAGTGGAGCTGGGGTTGTGCTGCTGCTAAATCCTTTCCTTTTCTTCGCCTCACTCGACATTTTTCCGGGTCGGGCCTTTTATTTTTTTGCCCCGTTTATAGATAGGTGGGTCGGTACATCAGCCATTTTAGAGCAGAGAGAAGAGAGTGCGCGTGGCCAAAATGGGCGGGAGATTTTGCCCTACCAAGATGACGTGGCATAATCATGGAAGCGTAATTGTTAAATACATGATTTGGCCAAGAATCTATTCAATTTTGTATTTATAAACCGATTTAAAAATTATGATAATTATGACCACTTTATTTCAATTCAAATTATTATATGGAAATATCTCAATTTAACAGGAATGATAAGATTAATTAATATGTTTTGGTCCATAAAAACTGATTTCAAGTTGAAGAGGTTATTTTGCATTGTGTTTAGTTGGGTTTGCATGTGTTTTAAAATGTATTTAGTACGAGAAGATGTTAAATTAATTATTATTTTTAGTGATTTTTAATGGATTTAATGTGCTATATCAAAATATATATATATATATATATATATATATATATATATATATATTATAATATATGAAAACTTGATTCATAAAAATAAATTATTGTTGTGTAAGGTTTTTATTACTAGTATTGTGATAGCTTTTGTGGTTATGATTTGAAAAAAATTATTTTATAAAAAATACTTTTAGGTAAGATTGATTTAATATTTATATATGTTTGATTAAAAATGTGATTGAAATTAAGGTTGAACAAAATATAGTTTAATGTGTTTGGTTAAAAGAATGTTTTTCAAATTGAGGTTATATATATATTGATGGTTTTTAATTCAAATATTATAAATTTAATTACTGCTATTACTTCATGAAATAAATAATACTTATATCAAATATTTTTTATTGTTCCATTAAAATATCTATAATTTCATCATGTACGAAATCCATTCGATAAAAACTACAGTTTCATTTGTTTCTTAAGAGCGCAACAATATCAAGTAAAATATAATCTAGAACAAAATTTAGATTGCGATCAAATTCTGCAAATGTTATGACATCAAGCGATCTCCTTCTAATTTTTCAAATCCAACACAATTAAAATAAAAAATAAAAATTGAATTTTTTTAAACTAGATTGGACCCAGTTCAATGCATTTAACTTTAGACCGGGTCGCCGGAGCAGTGGAGAGTGACTCCACTGTTCACCAAAAACTGCTTTCCGCAAACCTGCGATTTTAGCAAAATTTACATGGGTCCCACTTGAAAAATAAATTGTGTTTTATAACTACCATTCAGCCTAAATATGTGGTTTGCTTTAAACGCTGCCGCAGCCGCATAAACAAACACTCATATAAGAGGAAATAAAATTTCATAACTAAACCACCCCAAATTCATAATAACTCTAATTTTGCGTCTGAACAAACAGAAGCCATTTCCAAAGCAGATTAAAAAATATAAGCAACTTGCTATACTCAAATATAAGAAATATAAATATACTCCTTGAAGTTGACATGGTTTAGTTGAACTGAGAAGCTTCAGCTTTCAGACTGTCCAAAATACCTGCCTGAAATTGTGGCGAGAATATTCAGCATGATAACCTCATCATCATGTTCAGATTTGCTAGCTCGCAAGCTTGCGCATTTTCGGAGCAGACCCCGAAGAGCAGCGCACGTGTCAGCATCTAGTGGAGCATCAACTGCTGCACATAAGGCAAATAGCCACACACAATCGTTCTTTGACAGTGTGTCCATGGTTTCTGCCAATTTTATGCGTTTCCTCAGCATTGAAACTCGAGCAACACAATCCATAGCTAAAATCACAGACAAAGTAGGGTAGTTGCATAAAGCATCACTGAAAGAAGCTTCAGGAGTTGGAATCTGAGAAGATGTTAAGTTTCTACAGTCTTCAACATTCGCCATGCATGGGTGATCAATGGCGTTCTCAGCACTGGAAGTATCGAGAGGTTTGTAGGATTGAACGTCATCAGTTTCAGTTCCAAGGATATTGGATTTCTCAACAACAATACTGTCAGCATGCTGAGGGGAAGAATTCCCAAGAACAATAGCTGCTGGTTGCATCTTCTGGGAAATTCTAGTGCTGGAACCGTCATCTTGAGACAGAAACTGGAATTCAGAGAAAGAAAAACAAAGAAAACGAAGTCAGTTTTCGACATTAGTGCTATGCATTCTCTATTTTTCTTGTTATATGTTTATGACCTAGCAGGCAAGATTCTTAAAGACCTTAAATATCATCATTGGGTTAAAAAATTTCAAGCTAATCTCAGGTTTTTTCCTATTGTACGTGCAAATGAATGCTATACAGTTTCTCTAAAATCACAAATCTTCCCTCGACAAAAAGTTGGCACTCTTTCACTTTTGAAAGAATGATTTTTGGGACAAAAGGATCTAATAATGTATATCTCTGCATTGATAAAACAAGCAACATTTTACACAACTTCAGAGAATCTTTTCGACAATTCTTCAAGAAATATAGATACAGGTTTATTTCAAAGAGAGGTGAACAGATCAATGAAGAATTTTCTTTTCCCCATTTCAGCTAAAACAGATAAAATAGGGTTGTTTTGCCAATAAAATTACCACATAAACACAAAGCAGATTAACACCAGAACTATACCTGTCGCAGCTCAGAAAAATCAACAAGAAATACATCCTCCCACTGTTTCAATGGCAGTAAATACTCTGGACACTTGGCAATGTTAGGAATCTGGGGCATATAAACAGTTTGTTCTTTGTTAACTCTACTCCTGTCAAGCTTGGCTACTTTAACTTTTGGAATGTGAGCAGCCTCCCACCTACACAGAAGAAGAAAGAAGTATGAAGTTGATGACAAGATTAAAATTTTATGTCACTATCATAAACTATGTTAGAACTTTAGGGTTGCAGTCAAACTTCCCATTTGACAGAATGCAATCTTTTTTTGGATTTTAATGCTAGCATCGATAATTGGTAAAGGAAAAGAAAAGCAGGATACAGAATGGTACCTGACACGCCTGAGGAATTCTAATCCATCCTCTGGAGGTCCAGAATCAAAATCTGGTTCTCCTTCTACTGCAAAAGCGGGCCTCTGAATGCTAGCATAATCATCATCGCTGTCAACTTCTTCACCATACGCTTCTTCCAAAACTGTATCAGCACCTTCACCCTCAATACTGTTACTGCAAGCAGGATCCAAGAGATCCGCATTTTGCACCCCATCTACTTCCATGTTTTCTAATCCATCGTCCACAATTTCAGAAGATTCTTCCCCTGAGATTAATCTCAAAATTTAGAGCCCCTCACATTTCTCACAACAATGGAAATCTTGATCCCAAAATAAATAAATAAATAAATAGATAACACAGGTATTTCAGCCAGAGAGAAATGAGAAAATGATACGTGGAAATAACAGTAACAGACACAACATTCTGTTCATTCACACAGGTATTAGCAGTTAGCATCTCTTTATTAGTTTTCAATTACAAAAGAATGCAATAAGCCATGTTGAATGACGACACTAGGCTCCCAAAAACTACAATCTAGGTAAGCCAGCAGAAAGAATTTCTATGTACAATGACTATATGCAAGTAGCATAAACACAGCAATCAGAGCAACAGTTCAACAGATATGTGTGGATATAATGCACATAAGGACTTTAGCAAGATTCCTTCATGCTATTCTTCAATGTGCAAATACATTCAAATGGTTCCATCTTCCCCTTGCTGCAGCCATACCTGCCCAGACAGAAAATGAACCAATCAAATTGACAAAATAAGAGCTGAATTCAGAAGGGAGGGGATGGAGAAAAGAAAGAATTTCAAAGGATTTTGACATCTTTATGATGAATTTACTTGTTTTATTTTTAAAATAAAGGAGCTAAAAACCAGAAAGGTAGAAAGGGGGGAGACTGGGAACAAAAACAAGTACAAAGCCTCAATCTCAAACTAGTTGAGAAGAGGAGAACACAAAAATTGGAAGAAACACAATAGTTTTAAAAAAAATGAGAAAAGAAAATGTTAGGAAGAAAAAAAACGAACTGTAAATTGGAGTCCCATAATTCAAATCAAACAATAAAAGGAACAGAATTCAAGAGATAAAACACAAACATGAGCACCGAGAGTTTTGATGACAGGATCATTAGGAAAAAAGAGAAACAAAAGTGACCAAGAATAGATTTGTTGATTTCAGTAATCAAACTGGAAACACAAGAGAACAAGTTTGAAGCAACCATAGGGTTAAAATGATATAGGGACCAACAAACAAGAAAGGGTAAAAATCAGGTTTCTGTAACAGAAGCCGCACAAAAGGCAGCTGTTTAAAAGCCAAATTTTCAGGCATTTTGTTAAAGTATCATCTGCATAACCAAATGGAACTGCATCTGTTCTTCAAATCAGATGCTTGACAGTTCATCTGCACTAAATAAATGATCCGCTGTTTGCAAGACCTACTAAGGTTGACTCAAACCAACTACGAAGTTATGGTCATGATAACACTCACCATCTTATATCCTAGATGAAGTTATCAAAACGGAAAAGCAGACCTATTCCGGGCCAAGCGCAGCAAGTATACACTTTTTACAAGCGTTTCTGTTAAACTATGATTTATTTTTATTTTTTTTGCCCAACACTTTCCCATCCAAAAATGGACCACCATCTTAGGGTTGGGTAGACTCCATCACTCTTGCAATGAAAATGATCCATTAAATTATTCCTATTCCATCAAAATAGCATGCCATAACCCGATACATGTCAGTGTGCACATTCAATTACACAGGTCAAGGAGATGCTAAGGCCTCTTCAAAATAAAAAATAAAAAACAAATATGACATGAAGCATGAATCAAATATGTTAAACAAATCACAAATGCAACCAATATGCCTAAATAATTCAAACATTTTGGTATTAAAATATTATTAACACAGGAGGAGAAAAAAACAAGAACACTTACCAGGAATGTCAGGTTCCTTCCTTCCAAAATGCTCCCAAGGATTGAAGCTCAAGGAAACTTTCTTATGATGCTTTGAACTTGCCAAGTCTTTATAGCCCTCCACAGCATCATCTCCAAGTCCAGTGTATATATCTCTCCACAATTTTCGCTGTTCTACAATATTTGCAAACCTCAGGACCTTCATTTCCTCCCTTGAGTACTTCCTCTTCATCTGGTCCCCGTCTGTTTCACAGCCATTTCGAACTTCACCAGCATCAATTGTTCTCTTTTGAGCTTCACCAATTTGGGTCCCTTTCTTTTGCCCTTCGCTTGTCTCCAAACCACCCTTCGTTGCAATCTTTCCCCTTCTCCGCGGCCTTTTTACCTTCTTTTCATCAGTTTCATGTTTACCGTTCTTCTTTCCGTTCCTCTCGGCAACATTACCACCACCACTACCAGTTTTGGTTACAGAAGCTGGTTCAATCAACACTGTATGATCAATCACTTCAATCTTCAAAGAACGTTTAACAGATTCATCAGATCCTTTGAATATCCTCGAGATTCCCACACCAGTGTCAAAACCATCAACATTATTATCCACTTTGGTTTTGTTTTTAAAGATCGAATCATCTTGAAGTTCTTCCAATAATTGCTTCTTCTTTGCTTCCAATGAACTTTCTCCTCCAATCTCTTTCCCCATCACAAACTCTTTATTGTCATCGGAACCTAAACCCATCTCAGCCTCGAAGCATTCACTTCCTACAAAATCTTTCCCCTTCTCTTTCACTTCTTTCACACCATCAACACTCCATTCAATCTCTCCTTTATTCAATACACCATCCACAGACGTCTCAGTTTCTTGCACTTTCACACTAGAACTCTCAATCTTATCATCAGAATCTCCACTTTCAATAGACCCAGAAACCAATTCACAATAAGCAACCTTCTTTTCAATCAAAGAGTCAAACTTTACTTCACTTCCTTCCAAGCCCAGTTCTTCTTTCTCGCCAAAACTAGTATCAGATTCAGTTAAAGAGGAGCACTTTACCTTCTTGAAAGAAGTTGGACTTGGTTGGTCTTGATTATTGGTTTCTTCTTGGTCTGCTTGTATAGGTGAAAGAATCACCAACGATGATTCATTTGAATCTCCTTTAGGAGAGATAGTAGAGAGAGAAGAACAAGATTGGTCTTCTTCTTCTTGTGGCTGTTGAAGGAGAGGTTCTTCTTCAATCTCTGTGATTATTCTTTCGGGCCCAGCCAACGTATCATCAGCCATCTTGAGTTCTGTTTTCTACAAACCAGAAAAGAACAAAACTTTAGTCATTCAAGATTTAAAGCGAGAGGGAGAGAATTCAGTTTCTGAGGAATTTTGAGAGTTTGTCTTGTGATTGAGATTTAAGAGAGAGTGGGGTTTATGGAGAGTGGGTTTTGTGCTCGAGGGGTTTTCAACGACAAGTAGTTTGGAAAGTAATATTTTTTATGAGCTTTTTTTAGTTCAAAATTGGAAAATCCATGCCAAATATAGTATATTTTTAATTTATTTATTTTTAATAATTTAATAAAATGAAAAATATTATTTGTAATAAAACAAGATAATTTTACAATGAATATGAAGAAATAATGCATAATTTAGTTGAATTAATTGAGTAGATGATGACATCAAATTTTGTAGTCCTCCATTTTTTGTAGGATTACATAAAAACCCATTTCCATAATTACTTAAATGCCAATATGAAAGAAAATAATAATCTTGAAAAATAAATAGGTTTAATTTTATATAGTATGAAAATTTTAAATTGAAGATCCATGATTTTTAACATAATTCAAGACCCAAATTGATAACTAGCTTTTATGGTGCAAGATAACTAAATAAAGATTCTCATATCTAAGTTTATAATTTTGATGTAAATTATAAGACTATGTTTGAAAAAAAAAAGAGTTAATTGAAAATATAATTTAGTGTGAGATGTTTTTTTTACGTAATTTTTAATTGAAAATATATTAAATTAAGAGGGGAAAAAAACCCTAAATTGAGAATTGTTTGTTGTTTGGGAAGGCTGTTGATCTCACTGTGAAGGTTTGATATGCACATAAACTACTTCTCTCATATACAAGGCTCCATTTCTGTGTCGCAATGGAATTATTTGTTGTTGATTATTTTGCTTAATTTAGATTCAAAATTATAATAATATAAGAGTTGTCACAACATAACTTAATTAATTTGACTTGTCTAGAAAATACTGATAAACCAATAAAAAAAATATAAGAAAGAAATTAACATAAAAAACCTCTCGACCCAACTTCTTATTTAATTTGGGTTTAAAATTAAATTGTATGTGAGTTGTTTTGATATGATTTAATTACCATGGTTGGTCTAAAGATAACCTTGTTGACTAGTAAAAGAGTATAAGAAAAAAAATGAGAAGAAAAAAAATGAAATTGATAGAAAAAAACATTTCAAATTGACTTTTTGCTTAGTCTGGATTTAAAATTAAATTGTGTGAGAGTTGCTCATATATAATCTAGTTGATTTGGTTAGTTCAAAGGCAATCTTGATGATTATTTAAAAAATTTTAAGGATAAAATAAAAAAAATGATGAAATTAAAATAAAATAAGGGAATGAGAAAAACATAAAGGGCTGAATTGAATAAAAATAAAGAGCAGCTTCACTGTTCCACAATGATTCTCCATCATTTTAGTATAGAAGTAAATTAGTTATGTAACCCACGAATCAGACAATTTTTTTTCAATAAAAAAATGAAAATACAAGCTTCTTTAACGCAATTTTAGATATAAAAAAATCTCAATCACAAACCAAAATATTTATACATGCATCTAATTAAATAAATCGATATTTGATCAAGAAATAACCAAAATTAAGATATTTAATTTCACAATACAGGTTATGTATTGGAGAAACTTTGAAGGCAATATTTAACTGCAAGATGCCACCTTTTAATGAGACCAAATTCAAAATAAAAATAAATCAAAATCCAATGCCACCTTTGAAGGCGATGTTTAACTACGGGATGCCGCCACACACGTTTCGTGAAGGATGCGGGTGGCATTCACTTGCTAGCACAAACATGTTTTTCTTTTTCTTAACATTTTATATTTATCAAAAGACCATAGTGCATATTTTCTTTCATGATAATAACCAAAAAGTCAAGATCAAAAGACAAAAACAGCCCAACAAGGAAGCTTTGAATTTGTTGATCCTGAGTGCTTTTAAGTAATTTTACCATGCATTAAAAAATGATTTAAACCTCTCACAAGTTTGATCTTTACAAAACAAACCACTATAAAAATACCAAAACACCCTTAGCCATAATAAATGAGATTTAACTTTTTAAGGGGTAATTTAATCATTCTACTATGCATAAAAAATAAAAAATGCCCCAAGACATAAGCCTTAGAGTTTTAATTCCAAGAGTAACTAAGTTATTTTACTATGCATAACAAATGTAAAAAGATAGATACACCCCATCAATGTGATAATGTTTGGTAAATCCATGTGAAAAGACCAAAATATTTTTAATATCTATGTACTTGGTTTGTTTTTAAAGGGGTAAAATGAGAAAACACTATAGATCATCATGTGTTTTAGTATTTCTTCCTAAATTGTTTTGCATGTATTATGCCTAGGGGTGGGTCAATTTTTTCTAACATAAAAAAAAAAGATATTCAAATGGTGATAACCTGAGTTAATCATTGTTAACTTAATTAACTCACGATCTGGGACAACCTTAAAGGAAGAAAAGAGAAAAAAATAAAAAGCTTAAAATCCAATAATTTAATGTCAAAACCAATTAAATGGAAAGTGGATGGAACTATATATATATAAAACTAATCTAAAAATTTTGAAACAGAAAAAAACCAATAAAAAAAAGAGGATCATAACTGATTTTTTTATATTGTTTTTTATTAAAATAATATCCTTTTTACTTCTTAATTTAATAGAAAACTAGGTGATTAGCTAAGGAAAATCATGTCAACACCCCTTGATTTTGACTTCCTACACAATAAAAAATATGATCAATCCCAATAACTCCGGTTATTCGACCCAACCCATGACTTGGAACATGATAAGGGTTGACTTCCAAGCCGGATTTTAAAAGCATGATAAAAAAATAAATATCAAATATAATATAAAATTTAGTGAAATAAAATAATGAGGGATGAAATTGTCATAAAACAATTAATTAAAAACAACTCAAAATAAAAAGAATTGCAATCATAAAAAAAAATATCAGATTACAAAAAAATAAAATCAAATAATTCTTTAAATTATTTAATATTTTTCTTATAAATATACTGATTTTATTGAAAAAACATTCGAAAATCGTCATTTAAATTTTTTGAATTTTTCTTGCTTTAAATTATTTATTTTAATGATTTTAAATTATTTTAATATGTTAATGTTAAAAATAATTTTTAAAAAAATATATATTAATACATATCTAAATAAAATAAAATTTAAAAAATAACTGTTAGGATACTAAACTAAACTTGAGAAAGTCACCTGCTCTCCGAAGAATCAATCTACATTCCTACCCTGACAGTCTCACCTTTCCGAATAGACATTTGTGCTGCAAAAGAGCACGAAATCTCCATATTGTGCAGAAACTCCCATTCCTGTTTTAATTGTCTTGCAATAAAGGGAGAAAATGTTCACATAGCACGTAAATGGCTTGAAGATAGAAAATTGTTTAAGCCTGGACGAGATCCTGTCCTTAACTTATTAGAATCTAACAAATTTACAATACAAGTGAAGGTTGCTGACATTCTAACATAATATAATATAATATGTAATCTTGAAAGGTACAATTCAATTGATCATGTTCTGAGTTTTTTTATAAAAAATTATCAGTTTGAGTTCTATAAATTTTAGAATTATTAAAAGTTTACGTAATCATTAGTTTTAGGATCTGTAAAATTAATCAAAGTATATATAAATTAACCCGAGCATCCACATTAATCTTAAAAAAACATCTCAAAGGTTAAAATACAAATTCATTGTATTTGGACTCTGTGGAAAGTTTATCGCATATATTTTTGAATTAAGTTAAAATTTAAGAAGTCCGATAGCTCCAAACGATCTATTTAACAAAAAGGACATAACTTATGATTAGAAAGAAAGGCATTCAAACTAAGCTCGAAAATTGCTTTTTTGTTAGCTTTATTACTTACATAATTACATCTAGTGGTGCTCCTTTTGAGAATTTCTTGTTTCAAGGGTTGCACTATTGAGAATAGTACATTTAAGGAAAGCACAACGGCTCAATTTGCTTCTCGTATCGAAAAGAGAAGAACTGTACTCCCTTTTGAAGAAAATAAGAAAAGGAAAAGAAAAAGAAAAAGCATGCGATTGAAACTTAAGTTGTGCAGTGATAGCAATGAATTTTATATCATCAATGGAGCAAAATTAAATCTTTTCTATTCATGAAACAAAAGTGGTATTATTTTTTTATATTAATATTAATGTCCGGATCAGTTTGTACATGCATTAACTAATCTCATAAAATCCATTAATTATTATTTAATTGATTGAGAATAAATAAGTGTTTTCTTTTCAAAAGCATAATGAATAAATAAGTGTTAAAGAGTATTTTTGTATTTTAACAATGATTTTTTTTTTGTTATTACCATATTGAGAAATTTGGTATTTAATCAAATATATATATAAAAAAACGATAATGAAACAATATGAATGCCTTCATAGGAAAAAAAATGATTTCAAGGGTTTTTTTTTGTATTTTTACAATGATTCTTATGTTATTATCATGTTAACTTAATGGTAATTTGGTCTTCGACTAAATATAAATAAAAATTTTAGAGTTATCCTTTTATTTACATGGATTTCTACTTTAATCCTTATTATTTTTATTTTTTGTTATTGATTTTTTTGTAAAACTTTGATTTATTTTTAATTTCATTCTTCAATTTCAATTTGGGATATATGATTTTTTTTTAATTTGCTCCTTATTTTTTTATTATTTTTTTGTTCTTTTTGTTAAATTGATTTTTATTTTCAAGTTCACCATTCAATAAAAGACTTGTTTATATTTTTTATTTCAATTTTGATCCTCCTTTTTTTATTCTTTTGGATCATTTTGTTGAAATGATTTTTCTTTTCAATCTCACCATTTAATAAGAAATAAACTTATTTTGTGTTTCAATTTTGATTCATATTATTTTAATTAATAATTTCTTTTTGAATCCTTTTGTATTATTGAAATTCTTTTTCAATTTTATCATTTAATATTTAATTGATTGAGAATAAAGTTTCATGATTTTTTTAGATATGATGCTTCTAATCTAATAACTTGGATCATGACTTTGAAAAGTTAATATAAATTGATATTTTTTTTTTAAAATGGGCTTTGTGAAGATTTTTTATATCGAGTTATTTCAATCTCATCAATCTATGTTGTAAGTTTGGTGTGATAATACTGATTAGCTAAACCTTTATTATAAAGGTTATATGTTTATCATCATAACTCAGGTTGATTCTTTTTTATTTTTTTATAATTTTTTTTTATTAAATTTCATCATTCCATATATAATAAGCTAAGAATTGAGTTATTTTGTTGTTCATTTCTAGATTTTTTTTCTAGGTTATTATAATTTGTTTTTTATTTATTTTATTTGCTGTCATTGTCTATTTATTATTATCTAACTAAAATGAAACTAATTTATTTGATTTAATTAAATTTATAATCCAGTGATGAATTTATCCTCTTTTTTTTTTTTAATGTGTCTGAGACACTATGAAAAAAGAAAGAATAAAAAAAAGTCAGATTCGCAACGCAGCTGGTTACATACCTAACTTATCCACAGTTATTATGAGATAAATTGTAACAGTTTACAAGTATGCCGACACAATGTAGCTTGTGATTTTTTTTATTTGAATACGTGTATTATTTTTTATTTATTTAAATATTTGTGTTTATAAAATTTAATCAATCAAATACCTTAATTAATTTTGTTATAAGAATATTGACGTGACAATCAACTCTCTGTAAACTCAATTAATATTACTTTATATTTTTCTTTCTCATTCGTTAGGTTTTAATTTTAGGTAACGATAGACACTTTTAAAACTCTAACTAGTGAATAACATAATTATTAACTCACTTAATTAAGTAGTTAAATTTATTAGTTTTCATTTTAAGTTTTTTTTCGTTATTTTTTATATAAAAAATCAGCACATGAACTTAAATAGAAAAAAAAACAAAAAAAAATAATGACCAATCTATCCTTATATAAAAATCTGTTTAGAAATGTAGTTGTGATTGTGGCTGTTTTTTAAAGTGTTTTTTTATACTAAAATATATTAAAATAATATATATTTTTTAAAAATTATTTTTAAGATCAGTGCATCAAAACGATTTAAAACACAAAAAAATTAATTTTTAATAATTTTATTTTTATTTTTTAAAAAACACAGTTTGTATTATGTTCCCAAACGGTATCTAAATAGACTTCTTTTTGACATATCTTTTTGTTTCTAATTTGCATTTATTATATTAATATATAATATATAATTCTTTAATATATCCTTATATCTATTGTTTTTCATTTAAATTGAATTATGCGAGGCTATCATAGAAAGATCACTCAAGTTTTCTAAAATATAATTTAAGAAATAAAAAAATCTCAAAATTACTTAATCTTTAAAATTTTAAGAAATGAGAATTTTCCAAGCAATTGAGTAAAAAGTAAAATAAAATCAGAACAAGTACACAAATAGAAAGAATCTATAAAGTAGTACTTTTACATGTTATTATCTCTAAAAAAAAAAACAAATATTAAAATAATATCAACTTAAATTCATTTGAAGTAAGAGTTGATTAACATCTATTCCGAGAGAGAGCTATATAATTAATAAGGTTTTATGAATATAAATACTTAAATTATAAAACAAAAAATTACAAAATAAAATATATTTGGCTTAAAAACATTAAATTTATTTTTTAATGATTTTAATGTACTTATATTAAAAAAATTATTTTTAAAAAACATAAAAAAATAATAAAGTAAAAGCCTCCAACACATAACGTACAAAAAACGAAGAAGAAGAAAACACCTTGGCTACACCATCATCATTCACCAACCATCAGTATTCTCTTTCTCTCTCTATCCTCCCTGTCCACCGCCCCCACCTTTTTCTCTAGAAATCAAAGTAATATTTTTCTTTCAATAAAATCACATCCTAATTTACTTTATATTTGTATTTTAAAAAATTAAATTTTATTTATTTATTTAAATTAATATATTTTTAATATTTTTAAATTATTTTAATACGTTAATATCAAAATAATTTTTTTAAAAAATATTATTTTAATATATTTTTAAATAAAAAATAATTTTAAAAAATCACTGAAGAATCCTAACATTGTCTAATTTTAAAAAGATACGAGTTCATCATAATCTGCTCCTTCTAGTTTAATAAATTAATTGTTAATCCTCATTGTCTCAAAAATTTTATTCCCAATCCCTGTACTCTTAAATAATCCACTCATAACCCAATCATTTCATCAATGCCATTCCTTTTTTAATTTATTTTCAATTCCCATACTCTTAATCAACTCACACTTAATCCTTTCATCAAATTCATTCCCCTTTTGAACTCTTATTACGCACATAAAATAGAAGTCAATTCTAAAAGCTACCAGATAATTGATATGGTCAACTCTTGGTCAAAGGACCTATATAAAACTCTTAACACTACAAGGACTAATCAACAACGTTTAACAAACTATATGTACTAAGTTGTAATTAACTAAATCTCTGAGATAAATGATAACGGAAATAAAAAAGACTATTAATATAATAACTAAAAAAAAGCAGAAAAATTCCCTGCCTTCCTTAGCTTTCTTCCTCTCCGCTCTGCCTATCTGTCTCTCTCCCCTTCTCTCTCTCCGCCACTCTCTTCTCTTATAAGCAAACATCAAATCTCTCTATCTGTCTCTCTCCGAAGAATATAAACCTAACAAATTTCCAAACCGTTAAAAACACACGAATACAGGTATTTATTTATTTCTTTATATGTTTTTTTTTTCTAAATTTGTTGGCTGTTTCTGTAATTTCTCTCATGATCTGTGCCCTTTTTTTCTTTATTTAATTTCTATGCTTCACTGTCAAAATCCTGTTTAGTTCATAATAAAATTAGGTGTTATTTCGCTGTTCTCTCTTCATTTCCTTTTCACCCTCTCTACTTTCTTTCTTTTTACCCAAATTTAAGGGTTAGTTTTTTCTGTTGTTGATGGACAAGGATTATCTTCATCGTAAATATGTGGTAGGGTTTGATTAATTAATTAATTAATTCAAGTTTGAGATAGAGATTTGTTGCAGTAAAATTTAAATACTGTCTTTAATTTCATTAATTGCGTTAATGGGTTTTTTCATCATAATGGTATAATTGATGCTTTACTTATTATATTGTGTGTTAATTAACGTAAATGAATGGCAGAAAATGATTAATTTCTAATTTTTTTGGTTAATTTATAAGGTGAATCTTGTTTCGTTCTTGAAATTTTTATCGTTTCTGGGGATTTAATAATTATCCGTTTTTATTGTTTTTTTCCTTTTAATTTCTGTTATTGTTGTTGTTGAATGTATAGGCACATGCGCCATCTCCTGGGCGCTTTGTGCGATTGGAGAGAACACAAGGTGGTGGTGGTGAAGGGGGTGGAGACGAGTTATTTCCGAGGAAAAGAGACAAGATGCGTCGGTGGCTTTGTTGTACCTGTCAGGTAGAGGAGTCGTACCCACCATATGAGAGCGAGCGCTTAAGAAGCCCGAGAAACTACGGAGATGGTAAATTACTCTGAACATTAGATTATCTTCTGTTTAACAGTTGCCGGTGATAAGGGAAGCAAAGGGGAGGGAAAAAAGAATTTGCATCCATGTTGATTTTGATAATTATGATGGGATTCTAAAGAAAGTTGAGGGTTTGGTCTATTTAAGGCTTCTTATTTCTTATTGTCAGGGAGTGCAGTGGTTGGATTAACATTTTTGAATGGTTAAGTTCAATGATATAGACGGAAACTATATTATTGCATGGAAAATTTTGTGTTGTTTGCCAATCTGGTCTTTGTAGTTTTGTGCAGACTATGTGTTCACATCTTTGGTAACAGCATGTAAATTTGATTCTTAGAATTGAGAGACTTAAAGATGGTTTTAATCCTACAACTTAGGTTCTGTCTCTTCCAGAATACAATTTGGTTATGCTCTCTCTAGATAGCAGCTTTCTCTAAAATGTTAATGGGGGTACATAGCACATAGAGATTATCACTTTTATTATTGATTTCAGTTTTCATATTGAATGCTGTACTTAATCGCGCTATTTTTTGATATTTTCATTGGAGCAAGTTTTTATTTGCTTGATTTTTTTTGTTCTCTAAGGCTCTGACATATCCTATCTTTGAGCAATCAAGAATTTTGAATTTGGGTGCCAATTACATGTTACACATGCATCTACAAGAAGTTTTATTCATTACGTCTGCTTCCAAGTCCTGCTCAGTCATTTCTGGGGTTTATTTGATTGTGCATGGTTGCTCTTTTTGAACTTTCTATTTTGCTTTCCTTTTGCGGAACTTTAGGGTATCCTAAAGGCTCAAAAGTAGCAGCTCCTGTCAAAGCTGAATTACAGAAGGAAGCACCACCTATTGAAGTGCCTGCATTGTCTTTGGAAGAACTGAAAGAGAAGACTGACAATTTCGGGTCGAAAGCATTGATTGGTGAAGGTTCCTATGGAAGAGTTTATTATGCAAGCTTAGAAAATGGAAAAGCTGTGGCTGTAAAAAAAACTTGATGTTGCAAGCGAGCCGGAGACAAATTTTGAATTTTTGACTCAGGTGTGCTCCATTTTAAAGGGAAAGGAAGGGCTTGTATCCAATTATCTGTTTCTTATATGATTCTATTCTGTTCTGCACCCTGCAATTTGTTCCTTTTGGTCTCTTAAGACATCTGAAATTTTTTACCCAGGTTTCCATGGTCTCAAGGTTGAAGAATGAAAATGTTGTGGAGTTACTTGGGTACTGTGTAGAAGGAAATCTCCGAGTGCTTGCATATGAGTTTGCAACAATGGGATCCCTACATGACATATTGCATGGTATGAGCTCATCTTGTCTGTTCATCATTTACATTCTAATATAATCGATTTAACTTTCTATATCCCTTGCAATGGCAGGTAGAAAGGGAGTTCAAGGTGCACAGCCAGGACCAGTGCTTGACTGGATTCAGCGAGTGAAAATTGCAGTTGATGCAGCAAGGGGATTGGAATACTTGCATGAGAAGCTACAGCCAGCTATAATACACAGAGATATCAGATCAAGCAATGTGCTCCTCTTTGAAGACTTCAAGCGAAGATTGCAGATTTTAACCTTTCAAATCAGGCTCCTGACATGGCTGCTCGCCTTCATTCAACTCGAGTTTTAGGAACCTTTGGCTATCATGCTCCTGAGTAAGGCTTCTGTAACTCTTCTTTTATGTTGCA